>JABUQX010026180.1:87500-92500 GCA_015478945.1 Trachelipus rathkii
AGTGCACAAGAAGTATGTGGATGTGCTAAAGTAGGAAGTAAGAATGTTAACAGCGAGTGGTGGGATGAAGAGGTGAGCAAATAGTTAAAGATAATAAATATGCGTGATGGAATGTGATGGAATATAATTTGTATCGACACTTAAAATTGTCTAATTCATTTCTAAGAATTTCTCTTTCGAATAATCTTTCCTGAGCATTTTGTTTCAATTCCTTCACTTTAGATATGATAATTTAGATCTACAGTTTAAAAATTTAACTCTTCAGTGCCGTCCTTTCATTGCGTTATGTTTAGTTGTTCTTGCAGTCTTTTTTCGACTTGGCATTACCGCTCTTTGGTGTACAGTAGCGGCTCCTGTACACTTGAAATAAATCAATGGTATAATTCATTGGTATTGTAAAGATTTTATTCTAAATGTATATTTACTAATCTGTGTTATAAAGTTTTGTTATTATTTTGCAGGACATGCTTGATTTAATAACGTCTATGATTCAAGTGAACCCCGAGGAACGCCCTTATATCGATTGGGTGATAGAAAGTGTCGAACAACTGATGAAAAAAATGAGTGGGGTTGTATAACATTCATTAAATTCTAGATCTCAATTATTTACAGTTCTAGAATTTCTTGGAGAAGAAAATATTTTATATGAGGTATAATTTTGATAGTATGGTCAGCTTATTGATATGCAGATATTTATACTCAGATATGCTCTCACTGTTTTATATAAATATGTATTTGTTTATTTATTTTGTACGTCATCAGTTGAAGATGG
Organism: Trachelipus rathkii; assembly: GCA_015478945.1. Lineage (NCBI taxonomy): Eukaryota > Metazoa > Arthropoda > Malacostraca > Isopoda > Trachelipodidae > Trachelipus > Trachelipus rathkii. The sequence goes on from JABUQX010026180.1 coordinate 88,273, forward strand.
AGTAAGGGTTAAACACATATTCTTTTAAGGTTTTAAAAAATGATAAGTTAACATAGAAAATAAAATATATTCCAAAAATTTTTCCTGTTTAGAGGTTTGATAAACTGAGGTACTGAGAATCCAAAAGATTTTCACGTTTAAAAATTATTTTTGGCATCTAATATATTTAACATTTTAAATAATACATTTTCTGTAGAAGTGAAATATATCACGTATCTAGAAGTACATTAAGTACCTTACAACATTAAGTACTTTATCTACTATTGTTTTGGTATTTATTTGGGGAAGTTTTAAATTGTTGTAAACGTGTTTTAATTGGACAAACTGATTTGTCTTCAAAATGATGCAGCTTGAGTAGTGTATTAGAATAAAAATTTTGGTTGCATTTCCGATCTGTTAATAGATTATTCCATTCTTTTTTTGTGCTTTTAACTTATGTAGTACTTTTAGCTTTTTATACTTGTCTTTTTATACTTGTTAATATTTTTATATTTTTAACAAAAATATTTTCCCTTTCGACAGCTATGTAAGTTTCAGACTTGAATTGTTTTCGTTTTTTTTCTCCATTTACCCGAGGGAAAATTGTGTTTGTCGAATGACTTTTGATAAAGATATTATTTAAACATATTTTGATGAAATCTCGATTGGTACGAAAACTACAGTTTTCCATGTTTCCAATTAACCTAACCTAACCTAACCTGACTTAATCTAAACACTCCTTCAAGTTTCTATTCTTAACCATTCCGTAACCATTCTTCTGATGTTCTTTTACCTTTCCTGCATAGATTTGAGCTCTTATACTACATAATCTGGGTTTTTGTACTAAATATAGGTGATTTATTACATTTTATTGGGTTTAATATCACCAACTGGGTACCAAATCTGGAGTTTGATTTTTTTTACAGTTTAAGATAATACTTGAGTGCGGACAATGGCTTTAAAGGGTTTAACTTTAAGAAACTGCTCTATTTATTTTATCTCCGACTCATCAGCTGTCATAAAAAGCAGCCATTATTATTATTATTATTATTATTATTATTATTATTATTATTATTATTATCTTGAAATATTTAGGTGACATTTGTGAATTAAGAGAATCATTTGGGGTTTTCGATGTTGGGTGAATTGTTTCCAGATATGTATAGAAAGAGTATTAATTTGAATAAACATTAACTCTGAATCTATTGTATGTATATAAATGGGATATACGGATATAATGGATATACGGATGTAATCTATTATTTTGAAGTGATATTTGAAGCTAATACCAAAATGTTCGACAGGAAAAATGACCAACAAAACTTAACCTAACCTAACTTAACCCAACCTAACTTAACTTAACCTAACTTAACCTAAATTTTTTTTTGATGTGTCGATCAATTAATTAACCTGTCGACCATTTTGGCTAGTGGCTAGTCCCTTGATATCTTTGACACCTCAATTGAGATGGAATTTGGTTGAAGAGTTATGGAAGGTTTTATTACCATTTAGAATTTGTATCTAGATGAAACGCTAATCATAATATGTATATTACTTAACGAGAGAAGAGAATGGGATATATATATAATATATAATATATATATAATAATATATATATAATATTATATATATAATATATATTATATAATATATTATATTTAAATATATATATATATAATATATATATAACTATATAAAATAATGACTCATACGAATAGCACTAGTTCAATAGGCTTAGCATGAGCAAGTCCACATTTTTATCTTCTGGGGGTTCGTAATTAAAAACTCGGCTGCGAACACGTGGTGGCGACTGGTTTGGGATAGCCGGCCTTGAGTTCGATTTCCCTGTAAGACCCCCTTGTTACCCTTTGAGAAGGGGATAAAGCAAGTTAAAAGGAACCTTAATATATATTATATATATATACTAAGTATATATATATAAATATATATAATATATATATATTATATATAATATATATATATATATATATATATATATATATATATATATATATATATATATATATATAATATATATATCATATAATAAATATATTATATAATATATATATATATAATATATATAATTATATATATATAAATATATACTATATATATATATATTTCAAAATGCTCCATTCAGATCCTGTTTAAAGTTTGTATTTGAGAAGCTGTTAATAAAGGTGGATTTATAAATTACTTGATGGATTTTTTAGTTATAAGTAGTAGTAGAAGGTATGGAGAATTATATTCACATATTTATAGTATTTTCATATTTAAAAATATACATATATACATATAATTTCGAATATTGTAAAGTTTCTTTAAAATTTGGACCACACATACCATTAGAAATTATAAGTAATATATATATAATATATTATATATATATATAATATATATATAATATAATACTATTATATATATATTATATATATATATATATATATAATTAATATATATATATATATATATATATATATATATATATATATATAATCACCTGTCCCTTGCCTCCCCACAACTGGGGGGTAGGGTGCTCAAACATGCACCATGAATCCGAGGAATGCATGAACAGTTCTAGGGTATAAATAAGTAATAGCTGGAACCAAACCCAGCTACCACTATAGACAGATACTATGATCTTGTGAAGTAGTTTTTGTATAGTTTTGTGTGATATTTTTGATTCCTATCATTTTTAAGTGTAAGTAAGCTATTATTCTCCAAAGTAGTAAAACTATAATAATAAAAAAAACTAGTAATTAAAGATGAAAGCAATTTAAAAACTAGTATTGGAGTTTTGTCTGTAATTTGCAAAAGTAAAAATTTTGATGAAATTTTGTATATTTTGATAATATATTAAAGTTTATAGCTTATATAGTATTAATTAATATTTCATATATTAAATTGTCTTTTTTAGGAATTTCTTTATTTTATGCAAGTAGTGTTTGTGTGTTTATTATTGCAACTTACATAGAAAAATATGATATTTTATTTTGGTATACCTATAATGAAAAATAATATATATTTTTTTTATTTGTTATTGGTGGTTTATAAAAATCATTTATGAACTAATTTTTTAAAAGCTTTTTTAGTTATTATAAGTTTAATTTCTTATTAATTATTGAAGCATTTATCTAGGGTATTATTATTATTATTATTATTATTATTATTATTATTATTATTATTATTATTATTATTATTATTATTATTATTATTATTATTATTAATTATGATGTGCCTTTAGGATCTTATACAGAGAAGGGTATTTAAAATTTACTTACTGTTTTTTGTCATGGTTAGGTTAGTTTCATTTAATTATTATGAATAAAATTTTGACTACCTTCGGCTGGGTAGGTAAGAAAAGGGCATTTCTTTTAGTGATGCTTATCATGGTATTAGCTTATGTGTAGTGACGCGGAGTAAGAAAGAAACACATTTCGATACATGATGTCTGGCATGTCACCGACGTATGTGTAGTTTGGCTGGGTAAGAAATAGACTTCCCTTTGCGTAACGCTGGTCATGTGACCGAAGTATGTGTAAGGTAGGAAAAGAAAAGAATGTTCCGTTGCTTGACGTTGGTCATATGCCCGAGGGAAGTACGCGTAGTTTGACTAGAGTCATGTCAATTGCTTATGATACGGAGATTAATACTGCATCGATGTACTTAATGAAATTGACAATACTATTCATTTTTCGGCAAATTTGTAGAAACTGTACTGTGACTACCGAGGGACCTAACTTAACCTAACCTAACCTAACCTAACAACCTAACCTAGCTTAACCTAAATTAATTTTCATTATTATACCAGTTTGTGATCAGGAAACTTAGGAGGTTCTGGTTTTTACGCTAGCCTTGTGAGGTGGTTGACTATATCCTCACTAGTCACAGTACAGTTTCTACAAATTTGCCCATTTTTCTTTGTATCCTCCCGCAGTTATTACCAGTAAAGCAAGTACTAATAGTTTAGATTTCTGAAAAAGGCTTGGAAACTACATATTATTACTAGAATATTTTTTGAACTTGTTTTATTATTAATTATTTATCGTGAGTTAACAGATGGAAAAAATAAAAAATTATGCAATTTTATTTGTATTAAGAAGTTAAATTTATTTGGTTTAAGTATATTTGTTTTAGGTTTTGTAATCTTTTAACATATTTATTAAATGTATTTTTGTATCTCTCTTTCATACCTTAATAGTAATATTTTTTTTGTGAGTTCCTCTACAGGTGTAGGCATTGCTCA
>JABUQX010026181.1:0-15000 GCA_015478945.1 Trachelipus rathkii
GGCTAGAGTGGCAAAAATTGCCCTTGCAAATTGGAAGAAGGAGGTTGAGGCGGGGAATGAGGGGGCGATTTTAAAGCTCCCCATTTCAAGACACAAAACATCGTCGTCCGGCCAAACTGCAAGTTACTTCGGTAACGCAGTTCTGGCTAGGGCGTTGATGAAATACATTGATTACATTCTCCCTCATTACATTGGGAGGCCTGTAGTAGACAGTGATTTAATTTTCCCAAATCACAGTGGCAAGGAATTGCACTACAAAGATATCAATATAATGCTGAACCGAGCCTGGCTTCTGGCTTATCCTGATTACAAAGGGATAGCCATCTCCACAAGGATTATCAGGAAAAAAATTGTATCAACAACAGCTAATGAAAATGCGCACATGGCAGATGACATTGCCAGGTTGCTAGCACACTCGCGCAAAACTCATCATGTAAATTACGACATGACCTCTGGGTTAGGATCAGACCTTGCAACTTACATCAAGCAAAAGAAACTGTATAAGGCAATCCTGCCAACCGACCCCCAAGTGCTGAGGCACTTAAATATTGGGGGAGATATAAAATCAATCCCAATATTAACAAAAAATTCTGAACAAGAACCAGAATTAAGAGCAACTCAAGAATTCCAACTTCAGGAGTTTGAGGAAGAGGAAAGTATAATTCTTAGAAATGACACTAACGAAGGACAACTCCCTACCATTCACGAAGAAAATCCCGACCAAGAAAAACAAGATGAGGAGCAACCTGAAGTGCAACCTGAAGTAGAATTCCTTATAGGAGATGATAACCTTGACGTAGCCATGTAGGTGGTTGTGGAAACCGAAGAGCCGGATGAAAATTTAGAAGATTTATCATTCGTAGATTATCAAGACCTTTTAACATCTGGTGTTGATAATTTAGAAGTTTTACGTCGGGTATACCTTCATCATTTAAAAATAATTCGTAGGCAAGGGGTTGAATTTGACCTCACCTTGTTTCGGGAAAAAATTCCCAGCAAAAATAAATACAAAAAAATGAACTCAAATAAGCTAATGCAAGTATTAAGAAAATTTAAATAATTCAATTAACATAAGTGTTTTAAAGTGGTAAAATAAATTTCTTATTTTCAAATAAAAATTTAAATAACTATGTAATTAAATAGGTATTTTAAAGTGATAAAATAAATTTCTTATTTGGTATACCCAACAAAACCAAAAAATAGTTCAATTCGACCTATAATTTTAAAGTGGTTAAATAAATTTCTAACCGCATATATAATATAATATATATATATAGTATATTTAAATATTGACATAGGCAGTGTTTATATAGTATAATATATTAATATCAGAATTACCAGTATTTGATATATATATATTATATATTATAATCTTGCATCTTTCTTCTAAAATTTTTATTTTTTCTCTTTTCACATTTTTTATTATAATATCTGTATTGAAATAACATTGCAATGACTGAAATCGTAATTTAATACATTACCATACAAGAATATTATATTGCATATATAGGATATATATATTATCCTCAGAATTATCTCCAGTTATTATTTCTTCTTAAATTGCAGATCTATTCCGGACCCTGATTAGAATTTTTAACCTAATATATTATTTCATTCTGTCTTAAGTAAAGCAGAACACAATTCAACTTGATGGTATTTTCTATTTTTTTTATATGAATATAATATATTTAGACGTCCTGTTTATTTGTTGATATTTTTTTTTTAATATCACACCTTAAATTGTTTACCTTTCTAAAGAAATATGACTTTATAAGCTGTCTATGCTCTTTTGGCTCTCGAGTACTAGATTAATTATATAGGTGCTATACTGAAGGTGAACTGATCTGAAGGGGTGTATAAGTCAATACATTTCGCGGTATATAGTCTTCATTAAGAGGGTTACTCATGTGGTCATCTTAAATGGGGTATAAAAGGGTGATGTACTCTTGATTGTATTCTGTTGAGGTATACTAGTATTATCCCTTGTGAGCAACTCCTACATACTATCTTCTCTGTTCAGGAGTATCCATTAACTCTAGCCTAGTGTATTATACCAGAAAACACGTGGTAGTTTTTAAGTTATATGAATATTATCGAGACAACTCATTCAATTTCATAATGTAATTTTTTTCCCAAATTTACCTGACACTATTGTGTGTCTTCTCTAGTGTAATGTAATGTCTATTAATGTAATCATAAAGTTAATATATTTGCTCGACAGTTTTCCTACATCTATCTGTTTAAGAATGTGTTTTTTGGTATCTTTTAAACTGAATTTTTATAAGATATAGCTTGTAATATGATTTTTTCATTAATCAACCTAAATAAAATATAATATTTATATCATCCTGATCTATATCTTCAGTACTTATATCCTAACATTGACCTTACCCTAAGTGATAGATAGAATTAGGTGAGGTATAAAGATAGATTCGGTGAGCTAAGATCTACTATTTATAACTAGTTAAAAGTGACGTTGTATTATAATAATTTTTCTTATTTTTCTCTTTCTCCTCGAGTAACCAGTTCAAAAAAATTAAGGTGTGATCTGAAGATCACTACAGATTTATTAAGACTATTCATATTACTGATTTATATTATACAATACTAGTTCCCATATCGAACCTATACCACATGTGACTTTTCTACAGTATATTATTTCCATTTATATATGTGATCTTATAGTTCTCACGATTGTGGAAAGATACTGGTTGATCATTATTTTATAAAATTTAGTTTTATATTTTTTACACACTCTTTAATGATATTATCAAAAGGGCATTATCTGTCCATACAATTTTGGGAGGTTAATTATATGTCATGCATCAATATAAATCTATCTATTAAAGGCTGCTATTAATAAGGATTATCAGCATGAGCTAAGATTTCCATTTAACTAAATTCTAAGCTAATTAGCCCTAGAGCTATGTAACAAGTATAAAATAGAATATATATTATATATATATATCTATTTTATAGTATACTTTTAATTAATAAGTTACTAGTATATACTATTTGAGGTGTAATACATATTCGTATTGATGAAATAAAGGAAAATTAATAATACATACGTTCCAGGATAGTATGTGAGGTTTAAGTGTGTTTTATACAAGTCAATGTCGATATGGATCACTTTTTTTACATTAATATAAATTATCACTTTCTTTTATATTATTAATTTATATTAGTTTCAGATTGCTTATTATCCTGTTATGTGGATATATAAATCTCAATGATTAAATTGTATTTTTTCTAATTTTATCTTTGTTCAAAAGTTGTTTATTAATGACTTGGTAATAGGTGTATTATTATTTTTTTAATATGAATTATTTCTGATAAAAGGAATGTTGAATATGAGAATCTCTAGTGCATATTAAGTGATTAGGTAATTTTTTAGAATAGCAAAAGGATGCTGTCTCGTCAGAAAGGCTGAAAATCCTATTTGGAAACTGTAAATAGATCTAATATAATGTATATATAATATACCATATTATATATATTTAATATAATATATATTATTTCTTTAACATATTTATAAATATGTGTTCTAGATATAATATATATATATCCCTTACCTCCTTAAGCTCATCACTATATCACACGTTATATTATTAATTACTTATAAAATTTCAATTTATTACAACTATTGACTAGCAAGGATTAAAAAATAATATAGGCTAAGTAATTCTTCATATTATATGTCTATATCTATATTTATATATATATATATAATATATATATATTATTAATATATATATATATATATATTAATATTATATATTAATAATTTTAATCATTGCTTAACTAATTTTGATATCAGTCTAATCATAAGTTTTAGTCTGAATGGAATACTGTAACCTAAGACTTTATAATCTTTTATATTCTAATTAAGTGTATAAGTGAAGTTCGTCAGAGTTGCCCAAAGTTGTGACTTTTTTTATTTTTTTTTTCTTTTTATTTTATTTATTATATAATCTAAATCAGTCACACTACTCCAGATATTATACACCGCAATAGTATAGGATACGATGTTCTAGGTTTATACTGCAGCTACTCTGCAGAGACGTACATGGGATCTTACGTTTTTTTTCCATCCTTTCTGTTACTTTAGTTTACTTGTTCGGCTACGCAGTCCTTAGTATAATAAATAAATTTATATAAAAATAATAATCAATTTTCTCGAGAGGAGCTTATAGAAATAATAAATACATTATATTTTTATATTTTATGCACATCATTTGCGCTCCTATATATGGTTTTTAAGCTAATCTACGTGACACTGTAGTGGTTACTGGGATGATTTATTCTAATATATCATAACAATTAATTTGATTAATACATTCTATTTCAAAGGAGATAGCGCATATAATTAATATATATTATATATATATTATATTATTAATATTTAATTAATATTATATTTTACATTATATCATTATTACGTTAAAATATATTTCATATCTTATTTTATTATTTATTTATGAATATTTTCAATATTTTATTGATGAATTTAAATTATTATTTATAATTAATACACTTATATAAAAAATATAATTTATTATATATATATATTTAATATATAATATTATTAACTATTATTTTACTAAGGAAAAAGATTTTAACTCTTATATATAGATGGATAGGTGTGGGCTCCTTAACACTTACAAAATCACCTTCTAATAAATGCTAAGAATGAATTAAATATATTATTATATCACACTCATAATATTCTCAAAAAATCCTAATTATTTAAGATTCTCGAACTTTATTAGTTTCCATAGGAATGTAGTTACAGTTAGTAATAATTATATAATAATATAATATTTATATATTAATGAATTATTTAAAAATTTTAAGGATAAGGTCCAATAATATAATAAATTAGTTAGTATTAAAATTGTTATTAAGGTTCTACGTCATAGTATTTTTTTCTCCCTTTATATTTTTCATATTATTATATCGGTGGTAGTAAAGGAATTACCTAAGGGGGTATGTTGATGATAATTTATCATTACAAGAAACGAACGTTTCTTCGACGGTGCCGGGATTGAAAAAAACCACAGGGCCTGCAGTAGCATGCAATCCTTCTTCCATGATATTGAAACAAAAACTTCTTATATTGTGCAGGGCCTCATCTACGTATCTTCTCATTAGTAGTACGTCATCAAAACCCGGATTGAAAGAAATTGGATCTTGAGATGGTTTTTTGTACCTGTCTTTTTAATCCTTCTCTTCCTCGCCCTCATTCATCCCTTTACTCCACAAAACAAATCAACAACTTCCCTTGACCACTCTCATAATCAAATCATTAATCTCCTCTCGGGGCTAAAATAAAAGAAAATTGATTTTTCTTTTCGTCACCTCCGTGCAAAAAATTGAAGAAGGCAAGAGCTAGAGAAAGGACAGAAAAACCCTGAGAAACATATTATATTTAGATTTAATTACTGTACATAATTTTATATTATGATTAATTAGGAAAGTTCATCTCTGTAAGTTAGTCACAATGATAGAAATAGATTATCTTGAAATTGAGTTCTCTCTCACTCGAAATTTCTAAGAAAATGACAATCTCATAAACCTTATTTCGATCATAAGAATCTTATCACTCTAACCAACTTATTAGTGTGTGAAGATGTTACTTAATGTAATGAATATGAATCCTTAGAAAAAAATGAGTTACTTTTATGAATATTTTATCAAGAAATTAACCTATAAAATAAAGAAACTAGGTTTCAGGGAATTTCGCCTCAACAAATGTCTATTAAATATGCAAGACCTGAGGTAGTTTGCCCAGTCTTTAGTATATGATAATTTATTAAAATGAATATTGATCATAAATTCTTTCGTGTAGAGTCAAGTGATTATACTTTGACTCATAAGACAAAAATCCTAGATGTAGATGAGATAACTCCATCCCGCGATATTTGTAATATAGTTTAATGGAACTAAACTAAATTCTGAATATCGTACTCATGTCACAGAGTTACTATACCTATATTAATCCTCATAGTGTAGGTGAGACACATAAAAAAATTTAAGAACCTATAAACAAATAAGAAAGAAATTTTTAAAGGTCGTAATAATTTTAAATTATATAGGAAAATCGCATTACCAAAAGATGAATTGTATGTATTTTTTATCCTACTCTCTATATCAATGCCTCGACGGCTGTGTATTGACATGAATATATTAAATTCACCTCTCCTTCCACAATTTCGCCCTCAACGGCAAAAATATTAGCTTTTCTGCTGCTGCTTCTTTTTTGCGCGCAGGAGGCTGTTAATTTATTAAATGCTATATCTGAAGGAACTCGATGATAATGGAGGTATAAGGTCAGACACATTTGGTGTATTCGCTTCAGATTTGAGTATAGTGTGCCAACTAGGGGCAACTTTGGTACAAATTTCTGGGGTTACTTCTAGTGTCTCCGCTCAGGTCTCTAATGGTGTATAAAAGGTGTGAATGTGATCCGTACTTGTGCTATAAATTCTCTCTGTGGGCTGTTTTGCACAACCGAGCTAGACCTCTAACATAACATTCATCCCTATACTCCATGTGCATGAGCTTCAATAAGCTCTAGCCTTATGCCAAGAAACTTAAGTACACTTGAGAGATTGTGTAGTAAGAAAGTTAGGGTGAAACAAAGCGGAATTCAGCTCTAACGCCTGATAAGTAAAAGATTTATAACAAGTACAGTCCACGCACATTGGTCTTATTTGTTAGAATATGATACGCAAAGGACAAGTAAGTTGATACGTCACTTTATCTGTGATCGCACCAATAAGTCCTATTGAGAGTGCTATTTTTGAGTCGTGTTTATAAAAACATTACTCTGTGGTATAGTGTATTGAATATCCTCTACTACAACCATGAAATTTACGAGTATCATCTCGGCTGAATCGGTAATATTCTGACTCTCAAGTGCATTCCTAATATGAGCCTTACCCTTAAGAAGAGATTAGGAGGTACACAGAGGTTTCTGGGTGAGCGTAAGACTCCAGCGTGTTGTACTAGTATAACAAGCGGCGGTCTCGTCTCTCGAGAGGCTATCTCCTCGTCATAGGTTTCTGTCAGACGCATTGTTAAACAGTTAAAAAAATTAAGGTGTGGTGCTGAAAAGCGCTACAGATATTTTATAACAAGCACGAAATGGCTATGGAACTGATATTTAATATACACGTTCCCTGATAATCGAGCCATCACCATGAGACTTTTCACAAGGGCTACTATTATTTCGCAGTTGGATTAGGATTTGTTTCATAGAAATGGAAAGACACGGGGGACTGGCGTTTTGATAGAATCCTGGAATTTGTATTTTAATATATTCCCCACCAAAAACCGCCAAATTATGTAAAATTAAAGGCGCAAAAGATATAGTGCTGTCAACAGTTACTCAAAATGTTTGGGCGGGTATTGGATATGCAGTCCTGCACAAAAAGATCTTGCTAACGGACTGCTAAAAAGGATCAGCAGATCAGCCATCCTTCTTACTAATTCAGCTAATTGCCCAGAAGCTGTAACAAGTAAATAGAATGCATTGATATATAATAACTTTTTATATACTATTCTATTAAAAGTTACTGATAAATAGCTTGAGGTGTAATCAGTCCTCGTCTGAAGAAGAAAAGGAGAAAAGTCATTAAAGATTACGTAATAAAAATGGACTGGAAGGGATTTAGTAGTATAATTATAAAAAGCATTGTAAGAAGATAGGATCCATATTTGAAAGCGGAGAATTTACACATTGCGAGGATAAACGGGAAGACGGCATTTTACTCATTATGACTCTCTGGAGACAAAGTTGCCTCTACCTTTTGGAAGTCCAGACTGCAAAATTAACTTGTCGTAAATTTCATGTTAAAGTCCCTGAGAACACCAATAGTAGGGATATAAATATGTATTGAGTGAATAAATTTCCATGATTAAAAGAGTGTAATCGTGAAAATCGAGGAATCTAGTAGGCAAGAATATAGGATTGTATTCGAGAGCAGTAAGACAAGTTTTGGCTTTCTCTGCTCTGACTTTGACATTAATGGCGAAATATGTAAAAGTAATACCTTATTACTCATCTCGTAATAACACATGATATAATTAAATTCGAGAAAGTAGTGGAAGGGTGTGGATGATCAGTGGCTAAAAACCAATTTGTGACAGTTGGTTTGGTAGTGAGAAAGAGTTATATGACTTCTATAAAATGATACTTTTGACTTGTGAGAGGTATATCTGAATATTAGGAGTTAGACTGCAAATGAATAATTATAAGTATTACGTAGCATTTTATCAGACCTCAATTTGAGACAAATCACACCAGTGATACGAATTCAATTGATAGTAGTATTATGAATATGATTCACTAAAAAAGATCGCAAATTAGAAGATCAGGTGTGCGTAGGTAATGAACACACAAACTTTATACCTAAATTACACGACTGATGGGGTCTTCTTTCCAAATTGGACTTAAGGAAATTAATAGTAGCAAACTATCATATGGTTACACCTTAAACAGGCCTTTATTCATTCCTTTACTAAGTAGGTTTAAGATAATACTACTGAGTATAATTGTAAAATCTGCAGGATTACCAGGTTAGTAAGGTCCACAAATACCTAAAATATATTTAGACACATAATTGATTTTTACTAAGATGTTAATCTGTCTAATCGTATTTAACATAACGTTACAATATTATAATTTGATTAAATAAGGTAAACGTCTATAGAAATAATAACCAATTGAAACACACTTTGACTAGTCTGTCATAAAGAGATAAATTGCAAGAAAATGTATCACACCATTAGAAATTCTAACAGATATTGACATAAGTTTACAACCTAGGCAATATGAGACCTCTAATTTCTAAATTTAGTGATTGGCTTTCTACTGTCTTAAGAATACAACTTTCCTTTGAAAAACATAGTTTAGGAATTATGATTTCCAAAGCGCCAGCGTAGAGGTGAAGTACACACCAGTAAGTTGCATACTGGCATCTGCAAAATAACATGCAACAGAAATTATGATGTCTGAATGTTATCGAGAGAACAACCATAAGTTATATATGATTTTTTAATGGAGGTCTTGTTTTACATATCTTAAATGCTTTTAGTCTACAAGGTTTTCAAAGTCGTAAATTTACTTACAAAATAAAGTTCATCCTATCCAAGTTACTGTTATTCAGATAATTTTGAGAAAATAGAAGAGATCGTATAGTGGAAGGAGTGAAAAATCCTATTGGGTGAAAAATTTTAGATGAATATTGTAGTGTAAATTAACGAAGGTGTAATATTGCTAATATATTTAAAAATCATATTGCGTTTAGTACTAATCAAAGTGACTCCTTAGGTCTGCTGAATTATAAATCTACATCCACCACTACGATTTCCCAGAAAGATTATTTAATTAGGAGAAACTGTTCGCACGTATTGGAGCCAAGATTGATCTCTATGAATTTAAAAAGAATGTAAGTAGTTAGATTTTGAATCAATAAATAATGGGTGGCGAAATTGAACTAAACCACTTAGCTAACTAAATTACGCCTTACTATCATTAATTCTTTTGTCTAGCATGGGGAATATTAAATATCTTATTTAAAGAGTTTCAGAATCCAAAAAGCCACCTAATGGATCACATTATCATAATATTAAAAACAAGGAAATTTATGGCATGAAAATCTGCACGGGACTTCGAGTAGGAGATCAGGAGAAACGAATTAGCATTGATATTATATGTGAGAGCCATAGACAGTTCTTGAAATCAAGTCGTGCTCCTTAAATTGGTGCCTGACAAATTCTCCAGGCTGTGTGCTAATATATCTATTATCTATGGTCACTTATCAGAGGGTTAATCATTTGGCTCATATGAGTAATATTACTCACAATAATCAAATGGTGGTAACGGTAATCATAAATCATATTCTAATTTTTAACTACTTTAAATTTTTCAAAAGCTTTGGCAATATCAGCAACTATAGCATATTTACCCAATCTAAAATTAAATTAAGGACATTTGACAAGATATTTACGATTCTGCAGCCCTATAAAATATCCTACATTAATACTAATTTTTTTTATCTTTTAAAACTACAATTATTATTACACAACACGTAATTTGGTTGTTATAGAATCTTCTCTATACACTCCTTTGTTGAAGTTAAAATAGTGTTATTATTTAAGGATATTTCAGTTTTAGAACTCTCTTATAAAACCCTCTCCAAATGGGTCTTGAAATACCTTATCTATTCATTCAAAATACCTGATAATTTTTAATTATTATTGGATGACTAAATGAGCTTTGGCTACAAAATAATTATTTAAAATATTTGGATGTGGAATTTTCCAAGGTAGCTCTACATGATATTTTTCATTTTTATACAATATAGTATTATTAAAATTTTTAATCATTACTTCATTTTCAGTTGTATTTACAGTATCCACAATACCAATAGATTCCAGCACCCATAATCTCTCTAAACCATGATCAAGATTTTCATTTAAGAAAAAAGAAGTTATTATATTATTCAGAGAAATATTAGAGAGAGAATGACTCATTAAGCATTAAATAATAATTTTGAGATTGTAATTTTTATGTTATGTTTTGATTAGACATTATTTGACTTATGTGAGGCCACATCCTCAGTCAAATATCAGATAATATATTGGAACATATGAAAACGAACCTTCTGTCGTTTTTTGCAGTTGCTAACACCTTTATTTATTATATTTCGTGCTAAACAAATAAATCTAATAGATCTACTCCAAGTAAAAATATCTATTTTATTGTCAATTAAGTTCACGCTTTGATTTCTTTTATCTGCCAATTTACAAAAATTTTTAGAGCGGGTAGATTTTAATATTTTTCAACAAGCTTGAAAGACCAGGAACGTAACATGAACCTTTATAAGGTTCATTTACTACAAGTGCTTGGATTTTTTGTTCTTCATTACTAATTTTTAAGTTAACATCAGATAGTTCCATTATATTTCACATTGAGGACCCTACGAAAGGGTGGTATACAGAACCAAGTATTTGTTTTCAGTTCGTCAAAATAGGGATTCTCTAACTTTTTTTAATAAATTTTTGTTTACAAGGATGTTGGGAACAAGTGGATTTTAAAGAAGGAATTTCTGGAAAGAACTTTATTAGTTTTTTAAAACAAGAGTCATTGTAGGCAATAAAAGTGAAGTATTACTCTGCAAATCATTTAACAGCACATTACCACTTTGCAACTCTTTCTTCTCTTCCCTTTTCTTTACATTATTAACTTTATTTTTAGGATTATTATTATTATTTGGGGTAATTTTTTAAAGTCGCCCCAGGAAGCACCTGTTACGAAGGGGGAGAATAATTGTGTTGCTGTGAGTGATGGGTGTTCTGCCGACCTCAGTAAGTTAGTAGTTCCTTCAACAAGGTCCTTATTAATCCGCTCTTATTCCTTGTTTCGCGGCATCCATCACTCTTTCACGTTTGAATGAAACGATTGTGAATGATTGTAGGATTTGTCGATTAATTGATTTTTCATGTATATAAATTTATCTTCCCGTAGGAATTAATTTATTTTGGATTTTGGAATATAATATTTAATAAAATAACAGAGGACTTGTGGATAACAATCTAGTGGCCTGTGTTAGATGATAGATGGTTTTAGGAAGAGTTTGTTGTGGTTCCAGGGAACTTTAACTTTTTGGTGGATTTGGAATCCTTTTCTGGTGGATTTGGAATCCTTCTAGGATACGGGTAAATATTTTTCTTATTACTTTACTTATTCCATTAATGTTAAAATTTCTTGGTCTTAGTAGATTTTTTTTGCTTTAAAGGTTTGACGCCAAGTAGTGGATGCTTCTGGTTCTGGGTCACCGGTAGTCGATTGAGATAGAAGAGGTAGAAGTAGAGGTGTGAAAAAAACTGGTCAACACCATTGGCCAGGTAGGACTTATTTTGGTTATTTGCATTTTTATTTTTTGATTCTTTTGATACATTTTTTAATAATAATTGATTTTTTAAGTAAGATTATTTTGTAATGTTAATGTTAATTTAATTTTGACTGATTTAAGATGTCAATGCTGAATTTTAATAGTACTTCACTTAATGATTGTTTAATTTATTATATTTTAATTGCTTAGATGCTTCTACAATTACTTATTTAATACTTAGATTCATGTTAGGATTTCTTTATTTATTATTTACCTTATTATTTTTTATGTATGTCATGATAGAATTTGTTTATTTTGTTTGTCTCATTCCAGTTTTTTTTTGGGACCTCATTTTTTTTGGAGCTTGCATTTATTTTGGAGCTACCTTTTTGTGGAGCTGAATCTTTTTAAAAACTCGTGGCTCCATTCTTTTGGTTCCCACGTCTCTCTTTGTGTGGCTGGAGCCTGAAGAACAATTTGGTACCAGGGTACCGATCAATGTAAGAGACACGTAAGATTGTAGTACTAGTGGTACTATATAAAATGAAAATAGAAAAGTGGACTGATGCAAACCGAAAATTAAAATAAAACAAACTGAAATTCTAAACGAGAAGTAATGTGAAAAAAAAGATTGAGGAAAACATTTTTGAAAACACAAATTGAAAGTATAAACTAAATAAAAAGTATAGGTACTGTTTCCAAGGGTACCATAATTTGGAAAATAAAATTGGAAAACAAACTGAAAATAAAGATTGATAAACCTGAAACCTGAACATTAAGTGGTACCATAAGATTTCGTGAAAAACTTGAAAATAAAGTGGTACCATAAGGTGAGAAACAAAGTGAAAAATAAGACAAAACTTGAAAAAAAGATAGGTGCCATACATGGTACAAAGAACAATTAAAATTAACTAAAGGTACCATAAATATTGTAGGTACCAAATAAAACATAGAAAGTGTAGGTACCAAAGTGACAAAAATAAAATTTGAACACAAAGTAACGGTACCGAAACTTGAACAAAAACAATCTCATAATTGACAATTAGTTAGGATATTTTTATACATTTTTTTGGATTGAATTTTGTTTATTACATTTTTCATTTTTTCTATAATATTATAGTTGTAGGTATTGGTTAATCATATGGTAGTTAACCTTGTAGTATATAGTATACTGTAAAATAAGGTGGTGGATTTGGTGATTTGGTATTGGTATACCGTATAGGGTAATTTGTAAGTGGTATTGGAATACCTTGTAGAATATTTTTTTTGTATTCGTGTATACGTACATACGAGTGTTTATATTTAATTAGTATCTAAATTATTACTCAGTGTAGGTTTTTTTTTCTTTGTGTAATAAAGGTAAAGTGTAGTGTGTTTGTCTTTGTTAACCCCTCTACTTTATCTCTGGAAGCAGCCTCACTCCTTTTTAATTCAGATTATTGTAGCACTCAAGATTTTATTTTAACGTAAAATCCGCTACAACACGACTTTTTGCATGTGGCATTTCTAAATTCTGATTAAATAATTATGATATAAATGTTACTGAAAGCTGAAACAGAGTAAGAAAACATTAATGAAGCCACAAACAAAATATTATGAATATCAAAATTTCAGAATATATAAAATAAAAATATGGAAAACCCATAAAATTTTGAAAACACATAACTCAGGGCTTTCACCTTGTAGGAAAATTGGAACCAAAAAATGTCAATTTAGAGTATATATAATGCAAGAAGTTACTAAGTATGATCCGAAATTAAATTCAACAACTTAATTGAAAAAAAATCATAAAAAAAACAAATTTTTACTCATTTTTTTTAGGCCGTGTTTTTTTCAATGAAAAAAAAGCGTTTTTTTTTCCGGAAAAAAACACAGCTTGTTTTTTTTTCTTTCCCAACCCAATACCCCACCCCATCCATATACCTGTATCCAACCCTTTCGCTAAATGTTTGCAATAGGAGTCCACACTCAACCAACCTTCCTGTGGCAGACTATTCATAATTAACTAACACTACTGGAATGCATGCTTCTTATATCAAGATGTAGCTTGCAAATCTTAATTTTCTTATATTGCCCCCTAGTCTCCGCTTCCAGTTGTGCTCTACTATGAAAAAATTATTGGTCCCTGTATTTATCAATAGATGTAAATATTCTGTAGACTTGTATCAATGTCCCCTCTGAGAAAATCGCCTTTCTAAAGAAACATTCCTAACTCCTTCAAGCCTCTCCTCATAGTACTTCTTACCCTCAAACCCAGAACAAGATGCCCTACGTTGCACTCGCTCTAACAAATCTAAGTCTTTCTTTAAATAAGGGCCCCAAACTTGTGCACAATACCTATTACTGGCCTAACATAGTAATTATACATAGTTTACTTATAACTTCCTCTTGCTCTGTAAACAACATTGCGATTTATTATCCATATAGCATCTTATTTAGCTTTATTTCTAGCTTCCAAAACCTGATTAGGCCACCTTTCAAAAATTCACTGCTTATAATGCACACGTTCACACCTAAAATCTTTTCTTGTCCACAGTAGGGATGTACCCGGAACCAGGTTCCGGCCGGAACCTCGATTTTTGGAAAGTTCCGGTTCCGGCTCCGGAACTAGTTTGGTTCCGGCCGGAACTTTCTAACTTTTTCAAAATGGTCTTTCTTAACAAATTCAGCAATTGAATTTGTCATTTAACACAGTTATGATTATGCATGAAAAAATAAATATGGTATCAAGAGATACAGTCTTCCCTCGTAGAACGCGGGGTTTAGGTTCTGACCCGTCGCGTTATATGCGATACACTGGCGTATAACTTAAAGCCCTAAACTCATTAATTTTAAAGATTTTTATTACCTTTGTATAAGGTGAATAAAATAGCAGCAGTATTTATTTATCCTTTATAATAATTGAATTAAATTTGCAGATTACATGCTATTTTGTACAGTAAACAGTGATAAATAAAAGCATACTTTTTATTGACTAGTTAAGTTAGAGGATATTTATTAGCATTACAGTACAGCCTCTTGCATATTTAAGAATGCAATAAAAGTTTTTAGTTTTTTTTATATGAAAATATAGTTATGTACAAACCTTTAAAAAATG
>JABUQX010026181.1:17500-26674 GCA_015478945.1 Trachelipus rathkii
ATAGATTACTAGATATAAGTATAAAGTCCATGGCGTACGGCCAAGATATTTCATTTTAGGGGTAGCAAAAGGTGAGTGATATATATATAATATATATATATATACTATATATATATATATATATATATATATATATATATATATATATCATATATATATATATATATATATATATATATATATATTATATATTTATATTAATATAATATATATAATTAATTTTATAATGACGTTTGTAATTAAATAATTACTCTTCAATTATCTATTTCGATTGATGTATCTTTTCATGTTTTTCCACTAATAAACCCTTAAAAACGTCCGTGCCTGGCAAAATATATAAGGTTCATTTTTTATTTCCCCAAGATTTAGGGGGGACAAGGGCACCCCTGCCCCTACCCACCCTGTATACCCCCATGATAAGAGTATTGTTTACAATTGCATGTCAGCTGATCGGGCTCGCTCGTCCGTTTCCAGGTACTCAAATTTCCTGTCTCTGATTTTGTTAATGTAATTTTTTTTTCAATCGAAGCGTTTCCGAGTCGAATTTGCACACGGGCTTCTTTCACCTGATTAATTATAAGTATATTTCCCTTTTTTTTTTTAAATAAATTTATTGAGCCGCTTATCCAAATTTTTGGCTTTCAGAATTAAGAGCTCACAGTAATGGCGATAGACAAATACAGATACTTCCTAGAGAGACCCCACTTTTAATCAGACCAAGTTTAAAGTAGAAAAATAGCTGCCGTTTCCAGAAGCGCGAGTTGCAAAAATCGACTCTGAAACGGCTTCGAAATTGAAAAAAAATGCATTAACCCAATCAGAGAACAGGAAATTTTAGTACCTCTTAAACGCCCGAGCGCGCCCGTCGGATCAGCTGGCATTGTAAGGAATACTCTATATCTTATAGGTATCTATTTATGAAATGAATACGTAGATATTAAGTATCCTAATTATTAAAAGTTAACTAAGTATAAAAATTTGGTAAGCCAATTTCCGACACATGTTTGTAAAAAGATTTGCTTGTAAACAAAGTATCTTCTTCTGCGCAGGCCGCCCGTTTATTAATTCTCGAAATCGAGGATTTAACGGGCGCCTGACTGTGACGTTTACGTGACGTAGAAGTGCGCAAACGGGGTCTGGAAACGATGCATGTGTGCCCGCCCGGGCTGCAGTCGGGCTTCCTGGAACGCAGCTTATGTAAGGTGTAGTTGAATGTCCGAAAAGTTCGTGTTCCGCGGAACCTTCTGGTCGGAACTTTTTTCAAGGTTCCGAACAGTTTCCGGTTTCCGGCCGGAACCAAAATTCTGGTTCAAGGTACATCCCTAGCTCCACAGACCTCAAAGCCAATCCCTCTTCATATGTAGTTAAAACTTTTATCTTGAGTAACCTAGGTAAAGAACCTTACAACTTTTTACTATTAAAATTCATCTTGCCACTTATCTGCCCACCAAGAAGTTTATCAAGATCATTTTGAATCTTCATACATCCTTCACTATTCCTAACTGTGGTGGCGCCACTTTGGTATCATCTGCAAAACTTAGAAACCTTGCATTTAAGTCCCTGGTCTAAATCATTTATTATATAATATAAGGAACAATAGTGGCCCCAGCACTGAACCCTGTGGACACCACTCTTCCACTATTTCCCATTGAAATGATTTTGCCATTTAGTTGTAAGCACTGTTTTCTGTTTCGCAACCACTCTTTAATCCAACCATGGTTCACTTCACCTATACCACATTGCAATAACATCTTCATCAGCCTTATGTGGGGACCTTATCAAAAGCTTTTGCTAAAGTTGAAATATACAATATCAACTGGAATCTCCTCTGTCAATGCAGTCAGTAATGTATTCGCATAAATTCTAAAGGTTGTCTGACATGACCTCCCCTTTCTGAAACCGTGCTGGGAGTCATACAATCCTTGCTATCTTCTAAATATTTCTCTATATGACCTTTCAGCAACCTTTCCAGAACCTTTACCACTCAAGGATGTTAAGCTATACTGCCCTAATAATTTCCCAATCCTGTGCTTACATCAACCGTTTTCTTAAATAAATAGGTCACAACATATGCCTGTTTTCCAGTCATCTGTACCTCACCAAATGTTATAGATTCGCTTAAAAATCAAATACAGTGCCTTTGCTAATGCTGGTACTACCCTCTTTCAGAATTTTTCCATATATACCATCAGGGCCTGCAGCTTTTATTGGATCAATATGATCTAATAAACAATTTAATAATTCTTTTACAATCCAATTCAAATTCTGTAAAGTCTATTTGTTACATTCAAAACAAGAACCTATTAGTTCTCCAAACATATCTAATCTTCCCTCAAGTTAAAGACAACATGAAAGCAAAATTAAGCCATTGGAAAATGTTGGCCAAGCTCCGTTATCTGAACTCACTAATTTTCATCATTTAATGACAGCAACTGTCCTTTCTTACTTTTAAATTTATAAAAAGCTAAAAAACTTCTTGATGTTTTTATTACTATTCCTTGCTAAATTAAATTTCTGCGCTCCTCTCTTTGCCTTTCTTATTGACTGGTTAAGCTTATTTCTATTTTTCCTAATTTTCTAAATCATTTTCCCTATTACTACCCCTGAATATTTTAAAACATCTATACTCTTTTCATTCATTTTCTCTCTTATCTCGATTCCACCAAATAGGTTTCCTCTTTGCCACCCTAATGGATGGGTTTATCTTTAAGACATACTGACTGAATATTAATTAAAATTTTGTTAAAATGTTCCCACATGATAAAACAGTTTGGTCTTTAAACTCTTTTATCCAGTCCAATTGTACTAAGCAATGTCCCGAAATTTTGTAAAAATGAGGGCTCATTTCGGAACTCTAATGATCTTTTCCCTATTAACTTGCAATTTTGGACCAGATATCAACATTCATATTTAAATCTAATTATATTAATGGCACTAAGTTCCTAAATCTCCTCACTAACTCAATCCACCAGCCATTACTTTCCATCGTTTATTATATAAGTCTAATAATTGGCATCGGTATCTGGGTTCGTTATTACGTAGGTATTCCGAACGGCTGGCTTGGGCGGCCTATAGACGTTAACGTGATGGATGTGGGCATTCATGCGAACTATGCCTCTGGAAAAAACTTGATTGTGTATAGGGACTCTGCAGGCCATCTGTGCAGTGTGAACGTGGCAGGGTTTTTTTATTGCTGATTAGCGGTTATATTTTCATGACGAGGTCTCGGGTGTCCTGCGGGACGGGTACGTGGCGATCCTCTATGGAAACTGCGACAGGGGAGGCCTGATGGAGATGGGAGCTGGACGCCTGGCAGAAGCAGTTTGAGCAGCTTGTGGGCTGGTCGCGTTCGAATCGGAGTAATCGTTATAATCAAGTGAGGAACGATATAGGGTCCTGGCCGCAATAAACCGGTTGAGCTATCGTTGTAGTCAATGGGTCATGATAATTACTGGGTGCGGCTGTTTTGGTCGAATGGTGCTCACGCATCGCAGAGCAGACAGCAATCGGCTACCGGAGTAGTCCTCTCCGCCTGCTATTTTCGTTTGTCTTTCTTTTCTTTTGGTGTTTTATGTTTTTTTTTTCATATTTCTTCTTTTCTATCCTTTTTTTTATAATCTTTTTTGTGCTTCTGTATATCTTACATCGAATCTTGATTTTTCAATTAAACCTTCCGATATTTTTATATTTCTACTTTTTTTTTTAAAGTCAAATTTTAAATAAAGGAAATATGAAATTCAAAGAAATATATATATTTATACCAGTATATATATCATATATTATATATATTATTATATAATATAATATATTAATATACCTTTATATTATGTGGAAGTAATGTTTATGGAATTAAAAATTAACTTATCATTCATGGATAAAAATGAAAATTTAATTTAATGGATAAGAATTTTCTGTATGAAAGTAATTTGATCTTGGTATTTTGAGTGAGTCCGTTCCGAGACTCAGATAATTTAGTTAGATTCAGTAAGACTCGTGATTTTCGCTACAGTCTCTTCTGTTCTGAGAGAGTGACAATTTACTACCGAGTTTACGTTTATTAAACAATACACAACAAAATAGATATACTGTAATTAAAATGTCTATTGGTAATGATTCCCTGATTATAGATTTCCACTCTGCTCCAGTACACGATATTTAATTAAATAGTGTAGTGCGGTAAAAAAAAAATTCGACGACATTCTTATGAATTATACGTTTTACACGGTTATTAAAGCTCAGTAAGATCGTCGAACTGAGTACTTCTCTACAAATTAAATCAAACTACCAAAAGATCAAAATATATATTATCTAATTTAAAATTATCAAAGATTTATATTATTATTAAAAATTACCTTATTATCTAATTAATAGATTAAAATATTATTTGAGTATTATTCCTTGATCCATGAATGGAAAGAATCTGTTCGTAAAACATCATGACTTAAACGACTCCTGATGTATCAGTTATCATAACAACAGTAATGTGTACGTAATAATATTATATAATATCTATTAATTTATAATTATATTATTTAATAAATAAATTAAGGTAAACTAAATAATATATTTACCAAACTTATTATTAATTAGGCATGTTTCAATTTGAAATATCTTTCTCAAATAATCATGACACGCTATTTGTTTGTCTAAATAAATAAAAAAAATAAAAATTCAATTATATTATCAAAATCATCCCATATCGGGTCTAGACGTATTAAAACTCCCTTTTGAGTGTGCAAAATTCGGTTCATATTTTAAAGTTTTCGAAAGCTATAGAGTCGAAGGTTCATTTTATCATAAGAAAGTAGAACGCGATCTTACTATAGAAACCCGCGGTGCAAAAAAGATAATCAAATGAGAATATAAATTGCAATGTTACAAAATAAAATGAAAAGATGTAATGCTAAAGTTGCAAATGTAAATATTATATTAAACAATTTGCAAAAATAAATTAAAAGATTAATAGGCATCAAACATTGATAAATGAATCCAAATTTGTGACAAATGAAAAGAAAATATTTTTAAAAAATGAAAACGCACTAAGTTGGCAACAATTGCCGATACGCGCTCGATTTATCATAAATGAAGCGAGCCGCCTTATCGCGCTACAGATGGTCTCTGGACTGGCCTTCATCTCATGTACACCTCCAACTTCAATTTACAAGTTTGAAGAATATATTTCTTTGTGCTTCACACCTATTTGTTATACTTTTAAAATTTTATATTACAGTCGTCAGGCTATTCAATTAAATATATAAAAACATTTGTATCTCCGAATTTTTTAAAGGTTTGTACTACACTGGGTATATTTTTTTTCATTAAAAACAAACTAAAAGGTTTGTTGTTTATTTCGCTTGCAGTACTGGTGTAAGATTAGATCATGCACGTATGACTAGTCCTGGTACTCAGGTATAAAAGTAAGTGCTGATGCTACTGAGCGATCGGTAGGCGTAGTCAATCAAAATAATGTTTATATACTGGTTTCTCTTAAATAAGCATTGATGCTGCAATTTATTCCACATTATTATAAAGGATAAATAAATAACGCTGCTATTTTTTCACCTTATTCATAAGGTATAAAAATTTTAAATATTGAGTTTTCAGGGGGCTTTAAAGCTTATGAACGCGTACGCCTATACTGCGAGGTCAAGGAATCTAACCCGCGTCTACGAGGGACGACGATCTGTATATCAATTTTCAATATTAATTTTATGCATAATCATATCTGAGTAAATGACAAATCAATTACCGAATTTTTTTAAGAGACATTTGAAAAAGTAGCAAGTTCCGGTTAGTTCACCCAGCTTAGTTCTCTGGCCGGAACCGGAACTTCCTCAAAAAATCAGGTCCGGCCGGAAAACCTGGTTCCGGTACAATCCTACTGTGGACCAAGAAAAAGATTTAGGTGTGATACGTGTGATTTATAAGCAGTATATTTGGAAAAGTCTAATCAGTTGTTTGGAAGCTAGAAATAAATGCTGGGCATAATAATGCTGGGCATAAAAAATCGCAATGTTGTTTACAATGTGAAGGAAGTTATAAGTAAATGTATAAGCTATGTTAGGCCAGTATAGAGTATTGTGGACCAAGTTTGGGCCCCTTATTTAATGAAGACTTATGATTGCTGATGAGCGAGTGGCAACGTAGGGCGAAGAACAAGGATGATTTTCGTGGTTTGCACACCGGCGTAAGAGCTATGTAGGAAGGCCTGATAGGAGTTAGGTGTTTTTAGAAAAGGCGATTTCTCAGAGGGGACATGATAAAAAGTCTACAAAATATTTCATCTATTGATATACAGAGACCAATAAAATTTTTCATGAGTAGAGCATGGACAGGTGACCAGGGGGCAATAAGAAAATTAGTATCGGAATGGTCATCTTGATATAAGAAGTCATGCATTCAGTAATAGGGTTGTTAAATTATGGAATAGTCTTGCCACAGGAATGTTGTTGAGTGTGGACTCTATTGCAGCCTTTAATAAAGGGTCAGGATGCCTCAAATCCATGGAGCGTTGTTGGGAAGAAAAAAAACTTAAAGGGATACCATGGTAACAAGCACGTAACTGAGCATAAAGCAAAACGTTTTGGAAAAAATGAGTAAAAAGTTTGTTTTTTTTTGTTTTTTTCAATAATGGTTGTGGAATTTTTACATGTTTGAACAATTGATAAATTTGCAATAATATATAGCTCTAAATTGGACATCTTTTTGGTTCCAATTCCTACGGGAAAGGCCCCTGAGTTTGTTTGTTCCAAAATTTTTATGGTTTCCCATATTTTTATATTAATATGCTCATTTACGTTATTAATTTCAAATAGTTTCGTTTCATCTGGTTTCATATTTGGTGTCAACCATATGTACCCGGAAAATCACACGACTAAATCAGAAATTTAGAAAATGCCACATGACAAAAAGTCGTGTTGTAGGCGATAACGTTAGAATAAAATCTTGAGTGCTACAATAAATCTGAATTAAAAAGGAGTGAGGCTGCCTTGCCAGGTAAATAGAGGGGTTAACAAAGAGACAAACACATACACTTTACCTTTATTACACAAAGAAAAAAAACCTACATGAGTATAATTTTAGATAACTAATTAAAACTGAGCTAAAACACTCGGATGTACGTATATCAGCGAAACAAAAAAAATATTCACAAGGTATTCCAAACACTTTACTAGATTTATCCCGTATACGGTAATCCCAAATACCAAATCCCACCACCTTATTTTTACAGTATACTAATGTAGCTACTACAAGGTTAACTACCATATGATTAACCAATACCTACAACATACATTTTATTACGAAAGAAATAAAAATCTGAAATAATTCAATTCAATCCAAAAAAAATTATAAAAATTATCCTAACTAATTGTCAATTATGAGATTGGGTGTGTTTTTTTTCACGTTTCGACCGGTTCTGATTGTGTTCAAATTTTTATTTTTGTCCTTTGGTAGCCTTACACTTTCTATTTTTATTTGGTACCTGACAAAACCATTGTATCGGTACATCTTTAACAGTTAATTTTAATTGTCTTTGTACCATGGTATGGCAACCTACTTTTTTCAAATGGTTTTGTCTTATTTTCAACCTTTGTTTCTTAAACCCTTATGTCCACTTTTTTCCAAGTTTCCAGACATCTATGAATACCAAATTCATTGTCATGGTTTCAGGTTTATCAATTTTATTTTCAGTTTGTTTCCCATTATTATTATATGGTACCTTGAAAAGTACCTATACTTTTATTTAGTTTAACTTTCAAATTTGGTTCAAAAACTGTTTTCCCTCAATCGTTTTTTTCAATAACTTCTCGTTTAGAATTTAGTTGTTTCATTTAGATACGGGGTGTATGACATCAGTCAATCTTGTCTATTTTCTTTTAATTAGTAGACTATTACATCGTTTTAAGATAGTCTGTACCAAATTTCTCGGGCTCCCCACACAAGATGAGGTGGAAAAAAATGAACACAATTTTAACAGATTCACTCCACAAAAAGTGCTCAAATCATCAACTCAAAAAATGAAAAGTCACCAAAAAAGTGTTTCAAATAAACAAATTCTAACACAACAATAATATATAAAAATGAAAATAAAAAGTTATAATATAAGAAAAAAGAAACATCTAACCTTGACAAGACAAAAAAAGATGTAAACTCTAAATTAAATCTACAATTAACAATCATATGAAGCTATATAATTCAGATGACTTGACATTAATTAAATCAGTCAAAATCAAATACTAAATTACAAAATAAAATTACGTACCAACTTAATTTTTTTTAAAGATATAGGGAAGAAATTAAAAAAATAAAAATAACAAGATAGATCAAAATAAGTCCTACTGGCAAGGTGTTGACACATTTTTTCACACTCTACTTCTACTCTTCTTATCTAATCAATCTAGCCGTGTGACCCGAACCAGAAGCAATCCACCTACTTGGCATCAACCAACTTTTAAAGCAAAAAAATCGCTACTAAGACCAAAATTTTAACATTAATGAATAAGTAAAGTATATAAGAAAAATATTATTCTTACCACAGAAGGATTCCAAATCCACAGAAAAGGATCCAAATCGCACCAATAGTAAAAGGGCATGGATACTAAATCCACTTTTCTAATAAAATCAATCAATTCTAATCACAGGCCACGTAGATTGTTATCCACAAGTTCTCTTTATTTTATTAAATTTTCCACCTTAATATTAGTTCCAAATTCAAATAATTAATTTCCCAAGGAAGATCATTATATACATGAAAAATCATTAATCGACAAATTTCCTACAATCATTCACAATCGTTTCATTCAAACGTGAAAGAGTGATGGATGCCGCGAAACAAGGAATAAGAGGATAATAAGGACCTGTTGAAGGAACTACTAACTACTGAGGTCGGCAGAACACCCATCACTCACAGCAACACACATTATTCTCCCCCCTCGAACAACCCTCATACATGAAAATTAAAAAATACCCCAAAATAAAATGTAAATAAATATTGATAGCCAAACAGAACTACCATAGGGCAGGCTCACACATCCCTCCCACTAAGTTTTGTATCATCATTTATCCAACAAATATATCCTCTATAACGCCGTTGTCATCACCCAATCATACTCTTTTACAACACCTCTTACTCCTAGTAAAACGTTTCTCATATTCCAATCACTCGTTCACTGG
>JABUQX010026182.1:0-28467 GCA_015478945.1 Trachelipus rathkii
GAATAGAGTAAGAAGAGAGTAGAGAGAAGAGAGAGAGAGTAGAATGAGAGATAGTAATATGAAGAGAGAGTGAGAGAGAGAGAGAAGATAGAGATAAGAGATATGAGGTCTGGATTATGAAATTATATAATAATTAGTTGAAAAAATGAAAATGAATATATATATATTAATAATATATATATATATATACGTATTATATTATTAAATATATATATCTATGATATATATTAATATATATATTATATATATATATATATAATTATATAATATAAATATAATATAATATATTATAATATATAATATAAATATATAGATAAGCACTACTATTATATTATAATAATATAATATATATTAATTATATACTATATAATTAATTATATATCATATATATATATATATATATATATATATATATAATATATATATATAATATACTATATATTATAATAATTATATATATAAATATATATTATATATAATATATAATATATATATATTAATATATATATTATATATATATATATATATAATTAATATAATATATATATATTATATATATATATTGATATTAAATATATATATAATATAATATATATAATATGATATTATATATTTAATATATATATTATAATTATATAATATATATATATATAATATAATATTATATATATATATTAAATATATAATAGTAATTAAATATATTACCTATTTATAAAAGAAATGTATAATTAAAGTGAATGGAAAAGTAGGATTATTTATAATATTGCAATGAAAAGGAAGTGAATTCAGAAATGTGAGAGTAAGATTAAATAAAATTTATAGTTGTAAGGAGCCATATAATAGAAACTCAAAAATTATATGGAGTGACAAGTAAGAGTAGAAATAATATATATATGGACACAAACAAATATATAAATAAAATATTTAAATAATAATAATAATATATAATTAAAATGAATAAATTAAATAATAATAAAATAATTAATAAATAAAATTTAAATATATAAATATAATATATAAATAATAATAATAATTAAAATAAATAATAAATAATAAATATAATAAATTAAATATATTAATTAAAAATTAAATAATATATTATAATAAAAGATTAAATAAATTAAATATATAATAATGTATTAATTCGCACTGCCGAATGATAATGATAATATGATAATGATAAGATAATGATTAAATATAAAATAATGTAAATAATGATTTAAATTAATATAATGATAATAATTATAACTTATCTGATGGTAATATGAAAATAATTAACTTTATAAATATATAATTAATGAAATAAATTACAATAATTAATAAATAATTAATAAGATAAAGACATGGAGAATTATAAATATTATATAATATATAATTAATAATTAATTAATAAAAAATAATATAATAATAATTATAATAATAATATAAAATATATAATAATATTATATAAAATGAATAATGAAAATTAATAATAATAAATAAATAATTATATTATTCTTCTATAATAAAAAATTTAAATAATAATAAGTATAAATAAATAATTATATATAATAATATTAAATAAATATAAATAAATAAAATAAATATAAATAAAATGTAGATAATTTAGAATTACACAATAAGGGATATTAATAACAATTATTAATCGAATTTATTAAATAATTATATTAATTAACAAGTTAATTAATATTGATAAGTTGAACAAATCTAATAAATGAAATTAATAATATTAATAACACGACTTAATAAAAATAAAAAAAAATAATATTGTAAATAATAAATATATAATTATATATATATAAAAATAATATATAATTAAATCATAAAATATATTAATTTAATAAAAATAATTAAAAAATAATAAATAATAATTAATTCAATGTATAATATATAATAAGTAAATAAAGATAATAATCGGAGAATAATAATTAAATAATATATAGAGAGATGATCTACAAAGGTAAATCAATGATCAATGAATTATATTAATGTTAAAATATGACCATTACAAGAATATAAATATGAATCTATAAAATAATAGTATTTTTTTATAATAATATAATAATATAAATATAAATATAATAATAATAATATATATTAATAATAATAATCACAATTAAATAAATATATAAATTAAATACAATAATCATTAAATAATTAAATACAATTTTAACAATAATATATAATATTAATAATAATAAATATATAATTAATATAATTAGAGTGAATAATATAATATTGAAATATATATTATATATTAAATCAATTAAAATAATAATATAAATTATATGATATAATATTAAATAATACTTATACATAATAATTAAATAATAAATATTAGATAATAATATAATAATAGTAATATAATAATTATAATTTAATTGATAATAAATGTTATAAAAAAAGATTAATTATAATTAATAATAATATTATTATAATAAATTATATAATAATATAATAATAAATATAATAATTATATAATTAAATATAATTAATAATTAAATAATAATATATAAATAATAATTATAAATTAAATTATAATATATATACATTTATAATTAAAATTCATAAATATCAAAATGAAATATAAATAAATACATTTATTATATCACTTAGGATTCAATAAGAATAATAAAAAACTTATATATTTATATATTGTGAGTGAGAAAAATGGATCAAAGAGTAAATTATGACTAAGTCACATTTTTCACGTGAGTACTTATTCGTGATATATTTTTATCTTAAGTTAATAACTAATTATAAATAAAGGATTAATAAAAAAATTAATTAATTATTAATATTATTTAATTATGGGTGATGTAATTTTTTTTTATTAGTATGCCTAAAATGGTATTCTTATTACAATATCAAATATTGAAAAAGTAGATATCTGAATGAAGAAAAAGGGGAGATTTTGCTCAATTTGCATATAATAAGTACCCTTGTTACAAAATTTTTCTATTTTTTACTCAATTTTATTACATGTATATTATAATTTAACCACATATTAATTATCCCTATTGTCATCTGCGAGCGCTATGTCGTTTATTATGTACCCGTGTAGCTGTTAATCCTGCTAACGAGTGCGATGTTCCGAGTTTCATTCTTCTCTGCGATAAAGAATACGATCTCCTCTTGGTGAGTAGGTGTTCACACAAATTCAAAAGCACACAAAGTGTTCGCGTTCTTCTCTAAACAGAGTATTCAATCCACCTCTATTTCATATAAGTGCATGTTATTAATACCTCCCTTTTATTTATTTATTTATTGTGTATTTTTCCTCACAATTTATTATATCATTATGATAATATTTATGTTCTTATAAGATTTCTTACTCTCTCTCGTTCTGTTACTCCATCTCGTCATTGTTCTTCTTTTCGTTATTCCCTATCGTCTCCCTCATTCCATGATCTAACATAGTTCTCCTCATCTCTCTCTTCATTTCACACTTCTCTCACTCGGATACATCTCAGAACATCTCGCGCTAAACAGTAACATTCTTAAGATCTGGCTGTATGGATGACATGGTGACTGAGCGAAGTACTTGATGATGCATTTTATATTCTCCAGAAATTCTATATACGAAGCAGCGCAGTGCTGAGAATGGCACGTTTATCGTGTTCAGGGGGGGGGGTGGTGGGGGGTGGGGGGCGGTGGGTTGGCGAGGGACGCGCAAGCGTGAACTTATAGAGAGATCGTGCTGCCAATTGATCATGTTTACTGATATATACGCTATAATACCCGTATTTCCGAGTCGTTCCAAGTAACATCTTGTAAAAGACGTGATTAGATGTGTGCGCTGGAGAGTAGCGAGAGGATGGTGTTGGTGTGAAGCATACTAATACCACGGCGTCGAAAAAAAACTAATTATAATCAAGTGTTTCCTAACCTTATGGGACTATTTAGCTCATAACGTGCCTTAATTTTATTACGGACGAGGAGAAAATATATTTTATTGAGTTATATGCTACGTATCCTATACAATACTTTATTATTGACCGTTTATAGAGTTTTCATGATTTCTGTCAACTAACTATATTATATATAATATATGATAGGTATACTATATATAGTACACACAATAAAACTCCATGAATATATCATTTACGAGCCTGTTACATACTTTATATTCCAAAAAATGAGTGTGACGACTACCATAATTCGAGTCTTTCAGTTAAAATCTTAGAACTAAATATTTTGACCACTGTTCTAACTTCTGCTCCACACAAGACACAACTCTTATTCGAGGTCAACTAATTTTACCTAATATATATCACAAATTTTTCGAAATGTTAGCATAAAATTTTCCTAGTATTAAAATATATAAATACATTTCTCTCAATCACTCTGTACAACTATATAACTTACTACTTCTTTTACTTTAAGCTACACATTACTACAATACTATATACAATCATTTCATACATTTTCTATTAGTATTTGTTGACGAGTAATTGGTCTACCACTAACGTAAGTGAGTCGTCTACAATACATTTATCAACGGCCCTCTTGATAAAGACTTTTGAGTGGCCAAACTATCTATAAAACTATATAGAGTTCTCGTGAATCGTAAGTTAGCCTCCCATAATATAGTCATCGTTTAAAGAGGCTAAAATGTCTAGACGTGAGTGATAATGAGACTTGTTAAGTTTATACACACATATAATTTATGAGTAAGCATACCTCATATTCAATATTTACCTATGTACATTCACGAAAAAACTAAGTAAACGAAGGAGAACACGCCTTGTGAAGCAAAAAGATGTAGTTGAGACAATATAATAAGTAACGTAAAGGTTAGAACACATACCCATACATAAATAATGATGTAGTGCAAGACTACCTTTAATGAAATCATGGTTATAAAAACTGGTTATGGATATATTTAGCCCTAAGGTATAACTAGCCTATACCACTCGTATAACAGTCACGTGAGATATAGATACTACACGATATTATACTTACAGATATATATACGTATTATTTCCATATATATAAGGGATATTCAGTATAAACTTACTATTTACTAAGGAGTAACATGAGTGAGTTATACTAAATAATATATATATATATATATATATGATATATAAATATATACATATAATATATATTATTATTAGAACAGGAAGTAAATAATAGTTTTTATAATATCCTGATTACTTATTAAATTCGTTTTACACTTTAAGAGACTTTATCATCATAAATTTAAAATACGTTTATTAGTGCTATCTTAGAAGACTCGTATTCAAATAATGAAAGCTAAGAAAAGCATAAATTTTATCAAGCTGCACTTGTCAGATAATATGTTAGAAGTCGATGGTATCTAGGATGTGGATCCGCGAAGTCTGTCCTGCCTATTCTTCACTTGGGAATAATATATATCCTCCCTGCTGTTACAGTAGCACTTATCAATTCATAATGACGGTGCAATATTTTCACATTCTCAACTCAGTTTCTCAAAAGTTCACTATCATATTCCAAAGGATGACCTCTTGGGCCTGAGAACATCAAGGCTCATAAAAGTACTATGAACATAATCTCCTCCACATGATTCACCGCTATCGCAAATCGCTATTCTATCGGCTACATTGTTTTTTCGGTGAAGCTGCCAGACGTACATAATAGGCCTTGACCAAACGGTAATAAAACTATCGTACTATATTAATTTATATTAATATAATTAAATTATATTATATATTATATAAATTAATTATATATATATTTAATATTAATATTATATTATATTATATATTAATATATATATTATTATATATATTATATATTAATAATATAATAATATTTTTATTATATTAATTATTATATTATATATATTTATAATTATAATATATATATATTATATTAATATATATATATATATATATATTATAATATATATATATATATATATATTAATGATATTATATTTATTAATAAATATATATAATATAATATACATATATATATTATATTAATATATATATATATAATATAAATATATATATATTATATATATATAATATATATATATATTCAACTAATATATATATATATATATATATATCTAAATATATTAATATTATAATTAAATATATATTAATTATAATATTAATATATAATATATATATATTTATATATATATATATATAATATTATACTATATTATGATGTGTGTGTGATGGTATGTGTAGTGTGTTGTGTATGGTGTGTGTAATGGGGGTATTTGTTCATTTCATGAGTTGATAATGTGTGCTAGTGTATGTATATATATAAAGTGTATATTTTAAGTTATTTTCATCTATAAAAGATGAATATCTAATGGTAATAAAGTTTATTATGATAATTAGCATTAGTTGTCATTAATAGTATAATGTAAAATAGTTGCCCATATGAAAGTTGTTAAGTGGCTGGTGAAACTATCAGCCACAATCCTTTAATTTTTATAAGTTTTGAGTTCACAGTTCTGAAATGTATTTCACATTAATGTAGCTCACATGTTGAACACCAACCTATGCATACTGAATAAAATGGTATATATATATATATATATAATTAATATTATATATATATATATATATATTATATATATATATATATTAATTATAATATATTATTAATATATATATATATATTAAAATATTAATTATTATAATATAATATATATATATCAATATATTAATTATATATATATATTATTAATATATATATATATATATATATATATATATATATATATATATTAATATATATATATATATTAATATGATATAATATTAATAATATTAATAATTTACATAATATATATATATATATAATATATTATATATAAATATATATATTCAATTATATTAATATTAAATTAGTATGTTAATAAGGTCACCAGTAAAGATTAATCTCATTAGCCCTCACAATAATAAGTTAATATATACATCACTCTAACATAATTGCCTAAATTACACTGTATATCAATTTATATATAAACAATATTAAATATTTTTATTATATAAGTATATGTGAGTCGGATACTGTTACATCACTAAACATAATACCTATTCGTATGGCACATTTATTTATGTGAGATGATTAAAGTTACATCTGCGTCATAAATGCTGCCCGAGCGTGAGAATAATGTCTATGAGCATTATCTAGAGGGAAGGAAGTCAGATTAGTGACTTCTATAGATATAACATAATATAATAAAGATAGAAAGTTCGAAATTTTAATGACTATCGGCTTGATTATAAAAGTAACCTAGTAAATAATAATGGTGGGTTGATTTGTTAAAAGATAAATGAATTGTAAAATCAAATATATATGATTTAAATAACTTTTCACATCAAATTATTTTTATTAATTAGCCACTTCCAAACACGATCACAATTTTTCTTGATAGATAACTATAAATAATATGAGAGATAAAATTGACATTTTTAAAAAATTGTTCTTTAAATTATTATATAATTAACTAATTTGAGAAAAACTTTACATATTTGGTAAATCTCATATACTATATATATATATATATACTATTATTATATATATATATTACCTATATTTAATAATAATAGCTTATATAATAATAGATATCTATATGTATATATAATATATGAATATAATATTTCTATATTTTATCTTTAGGAAGATAATAATTATATTGAGCGGGTATTTGCTTTTCAATTTTCGTTTTGGAGTTGCACTGAAAGCGCTCTTCAATTTGTGAAGGCCGGTCGTTATTATACCGATGACTAATTTATCTTGGCCACTAGGTATTCTACTTATCATGTTTTCATTATACACTTTGTTAGTGTTATGAACTCGATCAAAGGTTAAATTTTGACACAAAGCATTAGGATAAACCATTCAAGAATGATAATCATTGTGTCTCATATATATTATATATATATATATATAATATATATTATATATATATAATTATATTATATATATATATATATAATAATATATAATAATATATATATATATATTATATGTTACACGTGATGTGCAGTATCCTAGATACATGCATCGGAGATACGTATCGATCGATACAATTTGTATCGGTTATCGGTATCGCTTAGACATATTCCTAAATTGTATCGAGTATTGTATCTTTATGCAATTTTCTAATAGATGTAATTAATAGTTTCGATAATCGATACTCGATACATTTTCCAAAAAAATTCAAAATTTTACTATATTATATATATATATATATATATATATATAATATATATATATATATACTATATATAATATATAATATATATATATATAATATATATATATATATATGTAGATTTCAATGCAAGAGTGGGGACAAGGTGGAGAAAAAGGTGGGACGGTATGAAGAGGAGATAATAAATATTGAAGGAGAGATTTTGATAGATATCTGTTTAAGGAAGTTAATTAAGATCATGAACGTTTTTTCCAACAGAGGGAGTCATATAGGTTCACAAGATATAGATGGAACAATATCACAGGAGAATTCGATCAGAGATCTATTATAGACTATATAATATCGTCTGATAGTAGGCTAACAAGGAATGTGAAAGTGATACCTGGAATAACAATATATATTTGGATCATAGATTATTGGTGACGGACCTGGAGGTGAAGACAGATAAGTAGCAGAATAAAGAAAAGAGAAGTTTGATTAAAGTGGAATTACTGAAGTAGTGTGACAGGAAGAGGTAATATATTGAAATAATAAGTCATAACCTAGAATAATTAGGAGTCGGACAGATAAGGGGAGATACAAGAAAAAGTAAAAAGGGCAGCAGAGTAGACCCTGGGTAAAAGATGGGTAGGAGGAACGAAAAAAAGACACAAGAGGTGGTGGACTGAAGAAGTGAAGGAGGCTATAAAGAGGAAAGCAGTATTGATGAGAAGGTGGTTGAAAAATAGAACTACACGTACAGACAAGGGCTCAGTATATGAAGGTAAGAAATGAAGCGGAGAGTAAAGAGAAGAGTAAATGAAAAGAAAGCAAAGAAAGAGGTGGAAGAAATGATGGAAGATGTGAGGGCAAAAGGGAAGAGGATTTTTAGACTGGCAAAAACGTATAAAGGATCAAAGAAGAAAGAGTGCAATATCAAGGATAAGCAAGGTAAATTTTTGGTGAGATCAACCGACAATAGGAGATGAACGGATTACTTCAGAGAAATGTTAAATGTGAATAAGCAGGTGGGGGATGGGGGAGAAGAGATAGTTGAAGAAGGGGATGATGAGGAGGGGAGGAAATCACTATGGAGGAGTTGATTGTGATTCTGAAAGAAATGAAGATTAGATACCCATAGAACTAATAAAAGAGGGAGGAAAGAAAATGGGAGAATTCTGAAATTGTTCAATTGGTGTTGGAACGAGAACGTAGTACCAGAGGGGTGGGAAAAGTCAATCATAGTTCCAATATATAAGGGAAAAGAAGATACAGGGGACTGTAAAAACTACGGGGTAATATTCTTGTTGGATCACTTGGCAAAAACATATGAGAGAATATTAGAAAGAAGGCTGAGAATGGTAGTAGAGCACAGACTGGGCAAGAGCAGCAAGGATATAGAAAGAACAGAAATAAGACGAATCTCTTGTTCACCTGAGAATTACGTTAGAAAAGTTATGGGAATATAATAAACGAGCATATGTAGCTTTCATAGTTCTAAGAAAAGCTTTTGATTCAGTGACTAGGGAGAAACTATGGACAATGCTACAGAGAGAATATGCAGTGGATAAAAAGCTGAGAGGAGCCTGGAGAGTTTGCATAAGAATAATAAATGTAATGTAAGAACAGAATATGAGAATAAGGAATGGTTTGAGGTGAGAACTACAGTCAAAACAGGGAAGCGTGTTGTCACCAATTTTGTTTGTAGCATATCTGGATGTAGCGATATATATATCTATATATCTATATATATATATATATATATATAAAATAAAAAATATGTCTATATATATATATATATTATATATATATATATATATATATATATATATTATATAATTATATATATATATATATATATATATATATATATAACACTCATTGTGGACACAAATACTAAATCTTTACGTCGAAATAAACGAAAAAATTAAATAAAAAAAATCAATTTGAAGCTCAAAAATGAAAAAAAGTAAGTTCATTTTATAGCAAATCAAATTTTTTATTTTTCTTTAC
This sequence comes from Trachelipus rathkii, assembly GCA_015478945.1. NCBI lineage: Eukaryota > Metazoa > Arthropoda > Malacostraca > Isopoda > Trachelipodidae > Trachelipus > Trachelipus rathkii. The sequence goes on from JABUQX010026182.1 coordinate 10,166, forward strand.
CTAAAATAAACAGCATTACCGAACACATTCCAATCACTAAAAATATATTGCTCCGTGGTTTTAATAAAGTCATAATATATATATTATATATATATATATATATTTTATATATTAATCTATTTTATAAAAATATATATATATATATATATATATATATTCACAAAATTCATATATAATATATATATGTAAACAAAATGGAAATATTTTAAATTCCAAAGCTAAACTCCAATTACCTTATCTCAATCAGTAAAAATATCATTAACAAATGCGGTGACTGCGAATGCCACCCTACAATAGGAAAGACAATAGAAGCCCTTCCCGCCGTATGTTGACAATAAAGATATTTTCATTTAAGAAAATTTAGACCATTTAACTTCATACTCCTAATAGCTATAAATCTCCATCTCTTCAGGAAGGCCACCATATACAGGATACCAAAATTTTGGAATATTGTCCAAAACTGAGGAACCCCGATCTTCAGTTGTTAGAATCCTTGTATATTTTGGTGTCATCTCAAACCGACCTTAATGAAAAATCTCAAAATTTTAACAAAATTATAATACTGGAGTGAGATTTTGTTTAAATCAAAAACTCGGCCAATCCTAGATAAGCAGGCAATGAATAAATTTTGGTACTTTTTTTTTTAGAAATTCCTTACACCTATTTCAGCACTCATATTTATTGAATGAAGCTTAAGAACAAATGTGACATTTTTATTATTCTATTATTTTGCTTTTGCGTTCTAATTTGATTTATAAATTAAATTGCTTCACTGATTTTAAGAAAAGAAAATTCTTTCAAATATATGAATTTATTACAATATCTTAGTAACAATAATAAAATATAAAAAATAACATAATAATAATAATAATATAATATATAATGGTTATTACAGTAGTTCATAATTAAAAATAATACACTAAATAATAATGAGAGTAATAATAATGAATAATAGAATAAAAAGAGTGTCAAACAGTGTGATTAATTACTAGTTGCAGTATCAATACAGTCATTACAATCAATGAATAATAATAATATACAAATAAAAATATAAAATCATCTCAGATTAGAGTAAAAAATAATAATAAAAGTGCCAATTAGTAATAATAAATAATTAATAATAATAATAATATAAAAATAATAATAATATAATAATAATAATAATAATTAATAATAATAATAAATAATAATAATAATGATAATAATTAAATTAACAAAATATTAATAATAAATGGCCAAACTAAAAGAAGTTACCCGCATATATCTCGAAAACTCAAGATGTACAAAAGAAACTGATAAAAACTAAATAGGAATCAGCGTACATCAAAATATTCAGTAATGGAAAATGGAAAATTTTTTTTTTATTTTATAATTTATTTTTTACATATAATCTCCAAAACCTACGAAATAGGTAGAACGAAGAAAAAACTAAAAAAACATAATATAGGAATCAAGCAGTAATAAATTATTATTTTTAGGGGGAAAAAAAAAAAATAAAAAAAAAACCATTCAACCCAATCAGTGAAAGGGCTCTGAGCCGACGGTGGGGACAGAGAGGGAAGAAGAGCACGTTTTCCATACCCCATAGGGAGGGGCGGAGGAACCCCCCCGCGACATGATCACCCAACAAATACCTAAAGGCAGCGGGGGTTCCGCCGGAGAAACCCCCCGATGGGGGGGAAATTAGTCCATACCCCGTACGATCCACCCGAGGAAGGAACCGAAAGAGCCACGAACTCCTTTGCTATAACTTTTTGCGGCTTCTATGCACTAGGGGTTATTAAACATGATAGAGATTAAAAAAAAAAAATAAATCTTTTTATATCAAACATATAATTTCATGAACAAGAAACGAAAAAAAATGAAAATATAAATACCTGTTATATGTATATTTTTCTTGTAACCTATCGTAGTTTATATGAGATATGACAAGAAGAGAATTAAAAATATGAAAAAAAAAAGTACGTAAAGAAGACTAAAATTTTACGTTTTTCATATTTATACCATAGCAAAAGATTTTATACGCTCATTCCATCATAATGATCATCAGTTTTCTTGTATGCATCAGATCTTATATGTGTTTTCGGAGGATACATGCCGGGTACCAGCTTGGGTTTCACCATAATATAATAATGATAGTCCAGGCAAACTGGAATACGACCATTAATAATAATAGCTTATCCCATAAATAATAATAATAATGAATAATAATAAACAATAATAATACTTAATAATAATAATTAAAATAGATATACTATCATAAAATCTAAGAGTATAAACAAAGTTATCTGAAAACATTTACAGCAGCAATATATTCTTACTCACTAGAAATTAATTAATAACAGTGGCGATCTTAAATTATTGAATGAAAAACAGTTCATAGAGTGAGGCTTTTACTTATTCCATATAATCTCTTTAAAAGAGACACAATATTTTTAAAATAAGTATGCGTCTTCACTAATTTTTTATATTAAATATTTTGGAACAAGTTTACAACATCCTAGGCAACATCTTAGCGCTAACGTTTACGTTCAAGAACTTTAGTTTTAAATGCCGCCTATCTAAGGAAATGGCCAAGAACTCTTTACTACCCATACATATTGAAATATATATAAAGTATCTAAAATGTTCAAATTCGCTATTATATATATATATCAAAATATATATAATATATATAAATAATATATAATAATCTCTATATATATATATAACTATATTATCATAACCGGATATATAGTTAATATAGATATATATTATATATGAGTAATTAAAAAATATATATATATATATAATATATATATTTAATGAATAGAAAACTATATAGATATTATAGTTATTAACTATATATATATATATATATTATGAGTATACTTATATAGCATATTAATTACAAACTATATATCTTTCTGGCAAATTTGTAGAACTGTACTGTGGTAACGAGTTAAAAGTTTGGTTGGTTTTTAATTTCGCGTCTCTCGCTCTCTCTCTCTCGCTATAATATATTTATATGCAATCGACGATATTTTTATCATAATAATTAAAAAGTAGATTAGGGGCAGTGCTCAGCCTCAGACTATCCAGATCATAGGACTGAAACAATTGCATGTCATGACTATAACAAAGTTATTATAGTTTGTAGTGTTAGAATGTACTTTAATTAACTTTTTCTTTTAGTTGTAGACTTCGTGAATAGTGAATACTATGCAAGTTATTGACAAGCCCTAGAGTGTATGAGCGTGTTTGGTGATTGGCCCTATTAGCTTGACTGGGGCAGTCTCCATAGGCCCATGTGGCTTCTTACTGTCTCTATTTCTATTGTTCTAAAAAAATCATGTTATAACTACCCCTATAGGCCTATAATATAATATACGGTACACATATTATAGGACACAGCTACCAATGAGAGTACCTCACACTGTGGTGATACAGATCATACTCATATACTGGAAAGTTATTGTGAGCCTACTTCTTTGGTGTACCCAAAAGTATCACTTTATGTACCCCCTGGGGTACGCGTAGGCCTACCCCACTTTGGAGACCGCTGCTCTAAGGGGTTGGGGGGGAAGGTAATTGTGAATTTTTTTCGTACAAATTATACGAAGCCTATTAAATTTATAAGCATTTAATGTACAAAATTGGGGTAAATCAAAACATTATTTGCTTTTTAATTTTTTTGGTAATAGTCTAGCTGAGGTGAATAAACTTTACGTAACTATTGTATTAAAACTATAAAACTTTAATTTACAAAATTGGTATTAAAAAATTCTTTTAAGTTTTTTTTTAGCGACTCGCGTACGTTTTAAATTTATATTTTCAATAAAAATATTTAAAAAAAACGCTAGGAAAAACATAACTTTGTGGCTTTATTTTGTTCGTGTAGGGATTAGGGATGCCGAAAGAGGACCGATGTTTATCGATATTGATATTTTTTCGATAGTATCAGAAAAATATCGATGATATTTTTCAGGAAATATATCGATATATCGATATTTTATCCTAACTATCGAATCAACTTTAGAAATTTTGAGCAGTTTTCATTTTTCATAAAATAACATTTTTTGAAAATGTGTCTTTTTAACAGGCGCGCGTGGATGATTGGGACATTTTGTCTAACTCAGGAGGAGGAGGGAAGGTGATCATACAAGAGATTCTCTTGTATGATCACCTTCCCTCCTCCTCCTCTTGAAGAGAAGAAGTAGAGGCCTATAGGGGAAGAACAATTTTCATAAAATATACCTATTGCGTAATTTACTTTTCAAATTAGATATTTATAAAAAGCAGGGTTGGTGATTTTTTTGATTTTTTTTTTAGAAAAAAAGAAGGGATGGCACGAAAAAAAGCAACTGATTTTGTTTTACTTGATTATTTTATAAAATAAAAATCATGATTTTTTGATTTTTTTGAGTTTTTCATTTATATATATATATATATATATATATATATATATATATATATATATATATATATATATATATATATATATATATATATATATATATATATATATATATATATATATATTTATATTTTTTTTTATTTTTATTATATATATAATAATAATATATATATATATATATATTATATATTGGCCCGTTATCGATATTGATTATTTTTATAATATCGATTATTTAAAATATCCATATTTTATTGGAATTTGGCCCTGGTAATCCGATATTGATTATTTTTATATATCAATATGAATTTTTCATAATATCGATTATTTTTATTTTTCCTTCTTTGGAATTGGCCCGGTAATCGATATTGATTATTTTTTATAATATCGATATTTATAATAATGATATTTTTATTGGAATTGGCCCGGTTATCGATATTGATTATTTTTATAACATCAATATTGATTATTTGTCATAATATCGATTATTTTTATTTTTCCTTCTTTATAATTGGCCCGGTAATCGATATTGATTATTTTTTATAATATCGATATTTATAATAATGATATTTTTATTGGAATTGGCCCGGTAATCGATATTGATTATTTTTATAATATCAATATTGATTATTTGTCATAATATCGATTATTTTTATTTTTCCTTCTTTGGAATTGGCCCGGTAATCGATATTGATTATTTTTTATAATATCGATATTTATAATAATGATATTTTTATTGGAATTGGCCCGGTAATCGATATTGATTATTTTTTATAATATCGATATTTATAATATCGATATTTTTATTGGAATTGGCCGGTAATCGATATTGATTATTTTTTGTTGAACAGATTTTTACACCAAACAAATAATGAAATATATGATAGTTCAAAAAGCGTAGGTTACTAGATTCTAACCATGTGTCCTTTCGCAAGCGTATTTCTTGTTCACAATTCTTTAAATGACATCTCCATCTATCCTTATTAGTACTTAATGAAAGTTTCATTGTATGGTTATTCTTAAACATTCTTGAAGAGTGAAGTATTCCATGATTCATTAGAAATATAATTGCTTTTTCTTTCGTATTAATATCTTGAAAAAGTTTAACAATGCTCATTGACATGTTGTTAAATCTAAATTTAAAACATGAATAACCCAATAATATCTTTGCAAAAAAAAAAATTAAAAGTTATCGTTTTATTAATAAAAAATGAAATTTCATAAAATGTTAAATAATATTTAAAAAAATAAAAAATCTTTATATTTATCAATACATTTAAAAATAATTGATATTTTAAACAAACATAATATCCCGCACCATAAGTATAAATAAATCATATTTTTAAAATAAAAATATCGATATTATAAAAAAAAATAAATATCCATTACCGAGCCAAAACCAAAGAAATCCCTTTATAATATATTATATATATTATATATATATATATATATTATAATATAATATATATATATATATATATTATATATATATAAATATATATATATATATTATATAATATATATATATATAAATACCGTATATATATATATATATATATATATATATATATATATATATATATTTTAATATATGTATATAATTAATTTTGATACACTTAAAAGTTACTTAACGCCCACACGGAACGGGAGCTCGGATCAAAAAAAAATTTTCACAGGTAGCCTCTATGATAATAAATAGACGTTTGGCCAGCTTTTCGATTATCCGTCATATTATCAAAAAAACTATTAATGCTACAGTTAAAACGGAATACATTGCTGAAATGCTGGTCCAAAGTTTTGCCCCTGAAATTAAAAAAAAAAAAAAAAAAAAAAAAAAAAAAAAAATTATATCTCAAAAACTACAATACCTACAGCGAAAAGGATACATTTTTGGATCCTCGTAAAATTCACATAAGAAAATGGTTAAAAATAATTAATAATAATAAGAAAAATTATTTGTAATAATTATAGTAATATATTAGAAGGCCTATTTATAGACCTTTTATTGGTTTCTCTCGATAAAATAAATAGACTTTCTATAAATTTTGCTTTTTTTTTAACTAGGGGGCTCCGAGCCGACGGGAACATAGGGGGGACGTTTCCAACCCCGTAGGGGAGGGGCGGAGGAACCCCCGCGACACCCAAATAACCCAAAGAGCGGGGAGTTCCGGAGACCCTCCCCGGAGGGGGGGAATTAGTCCTACCCGTAGTTCCCCGGAAGGCCGAGAGACCCCGACTCTGCCATCGGGTGCGTATACCCTTGGGGTATTCTTAGCTAAAAAAAAACAAAGCAAAAATTTAATAGAAAGTCTATTTTTTTATCGAGAAACCAATAAAAGTTCTAAATAGGCCTTCTAATCAATATTTCTATTTAATTATTAACAATAATTTTTTATTATTTATTATATTTTACATTTTCTTATGTGAAATTTACCAGGATTCCAAAAATGTATTCCTTTCTTCTGTAGCTTACTAATAGTTTTGAGAATAATTTTTTTTTTTTTTTTTTTTTTTTTTACATTTCCAGGGCAAACTTTGGACCAGCATTCCAGCAAGTATTCCTTTTTACTGTAGCATTAATAGTTTTAAGAACATATGACGGATAATCGAATAGCTGACCTAGACGTTTTAAGGTCGAAATGAAAAAAAAAAAAAAAAAAAAAAAATATCTCAAAAACTACATAGCTACAGCGAAAAGGAATACATTTTTGGAATCCTGGTAAAATATTAGTAAGGAAAATATAATTAAAGAATACCCCAAGGGTATACCGCACCGATGGCAGAGTCGGGTTTCTCTCGGCCTTCCGGGGAAAACTACGGGGTAGGACTATTTCCCCCCCTCTGGGGAGGGTCTCCGAACCCCCGCTCTTTGGTTTTGGGTGTCGCGAGGGTTTCTCCGCCCTCCCCTTACGGGGTATGGAAAACGTCCCCCCCTGTGTTCCCCGTCGCTCGAGCCCCCTAACATTGCCGTGTAATAATATATTATTAATTTCGACCCTAGAACAGGTAAAAAAAAAAAAAAAAAAAAAAAAAAAAAAAAATTTATTTCGACCTATAACAGCTTCTTTAGCTTTCAAAATTGCTTGATGTATTACATCCTTTTTTTAATCGAAGCTCCCGTCGTGTGGGCGTTAAGTAACTGTTTCCTATATAATATATATATATATATATATACTATATATATTTATATCATATATATAATATATATATATTATATATATATATATATATATATATATATATATATATATATATATATATATATATATATATATATATATATATTATATATAACATATATATCTATATTTATATATATATTTATATATTATATATATATATATATATAATATAGTATATATATATTTTGTATTTTTTGTATTTTTTGATTTTTTAAAAAAATCAATTTGTGATTTTTTTGATTTTTTTGATATTTTTGATTTTTTGGATTCGTAACGTCACGCGAAATATAATTTGCAGGTTACAAATTATATATCGCGTGACGTTACGAATCTGAAAAAATCAAAAAAAATAAAAAAAATCAAAAAAATTCACAAATTGATTTTTTTAAAAAAAAAAACAAAAAAAACACTAAAAATGCCATCCCTGATATATATATATATATATTATATATATATATATATATATATATATATATATATATATTATATATATATATTTAGATTTATTTCTATATATATAATATAATAGTATAATATATATATATATATATAATATATAATATAATATAATATAATATAATATAATATATTATAATATCTTATATTATATATAATATATATATATATATATATATATATATATATATATATGAAATATATATAAATATTTAAATAGCAGACTTTTATTGTATAACACATTGTTAGTTTTATATTTATAAACATAATTATTATAGACCTTAAGTAAACCATGGTCCTCAAAATAATTTAGTATTGGAAAGGATGGTAATAATTTTTTATTTAGGTACAAGAAAAATTAAAAAATTTATTTGCTATAAAAGAACTTACTTTTTTTATTTTTGAGCTTTGTTTATTTCGACGGGTAAATATTTATTATTTGTGTTCAAAATAAGAGTTGTTATATGTATAATACATATATATATATATATATATATATATATATATATATATATATATATATATATATATATATATATATATATATATATATATATATAATATATATATCTATCTATGTGTTGGCAATTAAAACAAAGATCTGAAAATATAATAATATATATATATATAGTATAGATGTCAGATTTTTTTAATGCTCAAAGTATGTAGCTAGAGAACGGCAGGTCCTACAGTAAACAAATTATATATTTGGAATCAGCCGAAAATTCTAAGGATGGGATTTAACTTTTTTTTTTTTTTTTTTTTTAATTCTTTTTTAAAGTAAAATTTTTTTTAACTAAGGTGATCAAACTGGTGTAAATTCTGGCTTTTTAGAAGCTCGGGGGTCTTCTCGGCCTCCCGGTGGACGACGGAGGGGACAATCCCCCCCTCCGGGGTATGGTCTCCGAACCGCGCTCTTTGGTCTTTGATGTCGCGGGGTTCCTCCGACCATCCCCTACGGGGTATGAAACGTCCCCCTCTGTCCCCGTCGGCTCGATCCAACTAAAAAAAACTTAAAATTTTCCAAAAAAAAAAACATTATTTCACCAAATTTAGGGGGCTCGAGCCGACGGGGGACAGAGGGGGGGACGTTTGATACCCCGGAGAGGATGGTCGGAGGAACCCTCGCGACACCCAAAGACCAAAGCGGGGGTTCCGGGGACCATCCCCGGAGGGGGGGGATTAGTCCCCCCGTCAGTCACCGGGAGGGCCGATACCCCCTACTCCTGCCATCTTTGCGTTTTACCCTAGGTTATTCCTTTAGCTAAAAAAAAAAATTTTTTACTTCCCCCCAAAAAAAAAAAAAATTAAATCCCATCCTTAGAATTTTCGGCTGATTCCAAATATATAATTTGTTTTACTGTAGGACCTGCCGTTCTCTAGCTACATACTGTGAGCATAAAAAAATCTGACCATCTATTTATATATATATCATATATATACATATATATATATATATATATATATATTATATACTATATATATAATATATATATAATATATTATAATTATATATATATATATATATATATATATAATATATATAATATAATATATATTAATTATATATATATATATAGATTATATATATATATATATATATATATATATAACACTTATTGTGGACACAAATAATAAATATTTACGTCGAAATAAACATAAAAAATTAAATAAAATGAATTGGAAAATAAATCAATTTGAAGCTTCAAAAAATTAAAAAAAAAGTAAGTTCTTTTATAGCAAAATCGAATTTTTAATTTTAATTTGCTATAAAAATTATTAAACCAACCTTTCCAATACTAAATTATTTTGAGGACCTGGTTTACTTAAGGTCCTATATATATATATATATATTATATATATATATATATATATATATAATATAATATATATATATATATATATATAATATATATATATATATATATATATATATTATTATATTATATATATATTATATATATATAACATATATATATAATATTTATATATATATATATATAATATAATATCTTATAATATATATATATTATATATATATATATAAATTTTTTTTTTTGGAGAAAAAAAATCATTTTTGATTTTTGGGATTTTGGATTTTTTTGTTTTTTTTTTTGTGATTTTTTGTGAGCCACGCGAAATATAATTTTGTAAACAAACTTTTCTTAAGTTAGATATAGTATTATTTTTTAAGTTATTTATTGAACTTTATTCTGTTGAAGAATATTGATTATTCTATGAAAAATTATATTTTGTATTTTGAATATTTTATTTTGGCTTCAATGCCAGTAGAAAAGAATTTCTGGCAACCATGGCACGATTTATAAAGATGTACATAGTCTTGTTTATTGTATTTATGATATTAGTTCGTTGCGTGATTCTGATAAAGCACACGGTCATGTATTTTATAGGGTTAAGTTTCTAGTAAAATATCCAATTATTCAATGTGTTTCATTTATCTTATGTAGGTTGTTACCAGTAGAAACGATCTACTTGAACATGATAGCTGAGAGTAGTTGTAACAAGCATAATTTGAAATGTGAAACAGAAAATGGAAAGTAGGCTTAGATCAGCCTTATAATAGAATTAGGAAGTAGGCTTAGATCAGCCTATAAAAGAATTAGGAAATAGGCTTAGATAAACCCTATAATGGAATTAGGAAATAGGCCTAGATAAACCCTATAGTAGAATTAAGAAATAGGCCTAGAAAAACTCTAAAATAGAATTAGAAAGAAAGCCTATTATATAGTTAAATATGGATTTGTCAATGCAGAAAATTGATCCACTTCAAGGTAAGACAAACTTGGAAGATTGGAAGTATCTTACTTGCAAATAGCTAAGTGGTATTATCAGATGCAATAGAAAGCAATCAATGGGTAAATTAGAAAAGCCACAATAACCAGTTCTGCAGCAACAGTTGAAGAGGAAAATGCATACAAAAAGAATTAGACAAATTCAACAAAACTCAATATGTAATGTTTTTGTTGGTTTCAACCTTAAGCCAAAGCATTAGAAGTCAAATAAGGAATCTTTTGAAGGGAAGGAACTTCACAATCTTTTTGCAGGAGTTGAAGAAAACAAAATTTACGGTGATTGTTCAAAGTTTTTTGCTTACAAATGGATTGAGAAGTTAGACGTGGCTGAAAATTTATCTTCAATAAGACAGCTCCGGGGTAATCTTCAGGAAGAAATTGTCAAAATTCATGAGAAGAATGAAGGTACATTGCCAGAGATATTTCTCATATGTAAGATTTTTGAAATTTTGCCAAATTATTATTCAAATTTCCAAAATACATGGCTCAGGATTCATATTAATAGAAAAGAAAGAAGTATAGATAATCTGGTAACTGGGCTTTGCACAGAAGCAAATACGATAGCATCCAAAAGGTAAGTCAGAAAATCAAGGAAGCTTTAACAATAAAGGAAACTTTACAGAGAAATAGTACCAAAGATAGAAATTAAGAAAATTCCTTTTAGTTACTGCCATTTAAAAGGTCACTGGATCAAAAATTGCAGAAAATGGATTGCAGATGGTAGACCAGAAAGAAAGAAAAATAAAGCCACAAAGAAATGCAAATTTTGAAAATAAAGAAAATTCAAAAGTTAAAACAGAAGTTAATGCTTTTATGTTAGCAATAGATGAACAAGTTTTTATTTCTGAACAAAATGATAGAGAAAATTGGTATTATGATAATGGTGCTACAAAACACATAACAAATGAGAAAAGTTATTTTAAAACTTATAATGAATTCGAGCATTCAGTCAGGGTAAAATCAGCAAATGGTCAGGAAGCAAATGTTAGGATATGGAACAATTGAAGTAGAATCAGTTGTAGATGGGAAATATCTCAGTTATTTTTGAATTTGATGTTATGGTATGTGTCCTGATATGCAAGAAAAATTTATTTTCAGTATTGGCAGCTCATGATAAGCATCCAAATAGTGAATTTATATCTGAACAAAGTGTATGTAGTTTTATGGTAGACAAAAAATCCTATTTTAATGGCTATCGTAAACCAAAGGATGGGCTATTCAAAGTTGCAATGAAAGCTAAAATATCCCATATACCAGAAATAAATGCACTTGAAGAAAAGGATCTATTACAGTTATATCATGAAAGAATGGGACATCAGGATATAAGACACATAAGAAATCTGATCAAAAGAGAACTAAATATTGAAACTCACCTTGATAACAGAAATTGTATAGGATGCATAAATGGAAAAATGCATCGTCAGAATTTTGGTAAAAGTACAGCTGACCCTTGTCTTTACATAAGAAATCAGAATGGACATAAAATCATACTTGCATTATATGTTGATGATGGACTAAATGCATCAACAAGTCAAGCATAATTGCAGAAATTTTTAGAAGAATTAAAAAAGGAATTCAAAATAACATATAAACCTGCAACATATTTTTTAGGAATTGAAATTGAATCAAAAAATGATGGTTCAAAGAAAATTAGTCAGTCATGCTATACTAAAAGAATACTAAAGGAATTTGGTATGGAAAATTGCAATGCAGTGTCAACACCTATTTTAAAGGATAATGTTACACATGACATTGAAGCCAGGGAGAGTTTCCTTTACAGATCAGCAATAGGAGCTCTTTTATATCTAGCAACAGCAACAAGACCAGATATTGCATTTGCTGTTAATTATCTTGCCAGAAGTGTAGAAAATCCATCAATAGAAGCTGTTACAAAAGTTAAAAGTGTTCAGATATTTGAAGGGTACACAAGAGAAAGGTATTATTTATAAATGTGATTCTGAACAAGATCATCTGGAAGGGTAACAGTGATGCAGATCATGTTCGGGGACTTAAGAAACAGGTTCCATTCAACAACTCAACTGAATTGTTTGTTTTTATACTGGAGAAGCAATTTCATCGGAGTAGTTCAGAACAGAGTTCGTTGTATTTCAACAACAGAAGCGAAATTATGGCAAAGAAGTGAAGCAACAATAGGAAATTTGTGGCTTCATCAAACTATTGGAATGATATATTACAGATAGTCCTTCAAGAACTCTACTCTTGGAATTGACAATGAGCAGCCCGATTAACTCAAGCAAGGAATCCAGAATTTCACAGAAGTACTAAGCATATATAGAAGTACCAGACATTTCTGTCATTAGAGAATTAAAGTTCAGGACGATGAAATAGAAGTACTAAAAGTTTAACAGGGGGAATCAGTACCGATGGACCTCAAAAGCTCTCCATGCAACTGAAGATTATAGACAGAAACGGAAAAATCTGGAATGGACTAACACCGTTGCAAAATAAACAATAAGGGAGAGTGTTGAAGAATATTGTTTGTTGTATGGAAAATTATATTTTGTATTTTGAATATTTTATTTTGGCTACTATGCCAGTAGAAAGAATTCTGGCAACATGGCCGATTTATAAAATGTATCATAGTCTTGTTTATTATTATGAGATTGTTCTCGTGTGATTCTTTATAAATACATTCTCATGTATTTTATAGGGTTAAGTTTCTAGTAAAATATCCATTTATTCAATGTGTTTCATTATTCTTATGTAGGTTGTTACCAGTAGAAACGATCTACTTGAACATGATAGCTGAGAGTAGTTTGTAACAAGCCTAATTTGAATGTGAAACAGAAAATGGAAAGTAGGCTTAGATCAGCCCTATAATAGAATTAGGAAGTAGGCTTAGATCAGTCTATAAACGAATTAGGAAATAGGCTTAGATAAACCCTATAATGGAATTAGGAAATAGGCCTAGATAAACCCTATAGTAGAATTAAGAAATAGGCCTAGAAAAACTTTAGAATAGAATTAGAAAGAAAGCCTATTATATAGTTAAATATGGATTTGTCAATGCAGAAAATTGATCCACTTCAAGGTAAGGCAAACTGGGAAGATTGGAAGTATCTTATGCAAATAAGGCTAAGTGGTATATCAGATGCGGCTCTTGTTGATTATCAGCATCCAGTTAAGCTAAAGCCGATTTTATTTTAAAATCAACTAAATGAACACATTAATAAGCAACGCATCAATAGTGTTAAAAAGATTGAACTTTTTTTTTCTAATAAGTTAGATAGCTAGTTATTGAAAATAATGGAAGTGAAATGAATTACTAATATAAGTTTAGTTTAATGGAAAGTGAAATAAATTAATAACATAAGTTTAGTGAGGTGAAATTATTAATTATTATAAGTTTAGTTAAGTAAGATTTAAATAATATCTAAAAAAATTTTTTAATATTTTTAAAGGTGTGGAAGCTCACTTATTATAATAGTTTTATTACCGACAAAATAAAATTTTTTTTTTGGGGAAAAAAAATTTTTTTTTTTTTTGTTTTTTTTTTTTTTTTTTTTTTTTTTTTTAAAGGGTGGGGGGAAAATTTATTTTGGTTTAGAGCGACACTATCATCGCAATATCTCAAAAACTACAATAGTTAGCAAGAAAAAAGGAACTTGTTTGGAAATCCTGGCAAAATTTATTTGCGGAAAACTGTAAAAAAAAAAAAAAATAAAAAAAAAAAAAAAAAAAAAAAAAAAAATCAAATTCTAAAAAACTACAATAGCTACAGCGAAAAGGGAATACATTTTGATCCTTGTAAAATTCTAGTTAGGAAAATGTAAAAAAAAAAAAAAATAAATAAAAAATAAATATTGGCTATTTTTTTTTTTTAAGGGAGCAGGGGGCAAAAAATATATATAATAATTATTTGTAAAGGTATTAACACGGCAATGTAGGGGGCTCGACGCCGACGGGGAACACAGGGGGGGACATTTTTTCCATACCCGTAGGGAGGGGCGGAGAACCCCCGCGACACCCAATTAACCAAAGAGGCGGTTCGGAGACCCTCCCCGGAAGGGGGGGGAATTAGTCCTACCCTGTCGTTCCCGCGGAAGGCCGAGAGACCCCGACTCCTGCCATCGGTGCTGTATACCCTTGGGGTATTCTTTAGTAAAAGAAAAAAAAGCAAAATTTAATAGAAAGTCTAATTATTTTAACGGTAACCAATAAAAGGGTCTCTAAATAGGCTCTCTAATCTATTACTATATTATTAGCACTAATATTAATTTTTTTAATTTTTTTTAGCATTTTCCTATAATTTCGTTATTACAGGATTTGCCAAAAATGTATTCTTTTTCCCTGTAGCTATTGTAAGTTTTTGAGATTATTATATATATATATATATTAGTATATATATATATATATATATTATATATATATAATATATTATATATATTATATATATATATTTATATATATATATATATATATAATATATATATATATATAATATATATAAAATATATTTTATTATTTTTTTTTAAAATATAATATATATATATTATTTTTTTTTTTTTTTTTTCTTTTCTTTTTTTTTTTTTTTTTTTTTTTTTTTTTAGTTTTTCGCTGGATAGGTATATCGCCAGCAATGTATTCCTTTCTGTGGCTATTGTTGTTTTTGAGATATGAATTTCGAATGATAGTTGTCGCTCTAACGCAATTTATCACCATACATATATATACTATATATATTTAATATATATATATATATAATATATATTATAGATAATTAAAATTATATATATATATATATATATATATATATATATATTATATATATAATATTATATTATATATATATATATATATAGTATATATATATTATATATATATACTATATATTATATAAACTATATATATAGTATACATCTTTTGTTTGTATTTATAAGTAATATATATATATATATCATATATTATATATTATATATAATATTAATTTAATTTTTTGTGACTGTGCAGCTTTTTAACTATTATTAGAATAAATGTTCTTTCCTTTTTTGCTTTATTTCATACGAGAAACTGTTATATTATTTAAAAGTAAATTAGGAAAATAACATAAGGCAAAATTCTTATAAACACAAAAAATGTTCGGATCCATGCAATCGATATGTATATGGAAGTGGATGCGGATAACAGACATGATCCTCAGATGCAATAGAAGCAATCAATGGTAAATTAGAAAAGCCACAATAACCAGTTCTGCAGCAACAGTTGAAGAGAAAATAATGCATACAAATAGAAATTAGATCCAATTCATCAAAATCATTGTAATGATTTTGTTGGTTTTCAACCTTAAGCAAAGCATTAGAAGTCAAATAAGGAATCTTTTGAAGGGAGGGAACTTCACAATCTTTTTGCAGGAGTTGAAGAAAACAAAGTTTACGATATTTGTTCACAGTTTTTTTCTTACAAATGGAATGAGATATTAGACATGGCTGGAAATTTATCTTCAATAAGACAGCTCCGGAGTAATCTTCAGGAAGAAATTGTCAAAATTCAAGCGAAGAATGAAGGTACATTGCCAGAGATATTTCTCATATGTAAGATTTTTGAAATTTTGCCAAATTATTATTCAAATTTCCAAACTACAGGGCTCAGGATTCATAGTAATAGAAAAGAAAGAAGTATAGATAATCTGGTAACTGGGCTTTGCACAGAAGCAAATAAGATAGCATCAAAGGTTAAGTCAGAAAATCAAGAAGCGTTAACAATAAAAGGAAACTACAGAGAAAATAGTACCAAAGATAAAATGAAGAAATTTCATTGCAGTTACTGCCATTTAAAAGGTCACTGGATCAAAAATTGCAGAAAATGAATTGCAGATGGTAGACCAGGAAGAAAAATAAAGCCATTTTACTCTTAATTTTGAAAATAAGAACGACAGAACTTCAAAGTTAAACAGATAAGTTATGTTTTATGGATAGATTGACAAGTTTTTAATTCGAAAGAAATGATAGAGAAATTGGTATTATTGATAACTGGTGCTACACAACACCTAAACAAAATGAGGAAAAGTTATTATTTAAAACTTATAATGAATTCGGGCAATTCAGTCAAGGTAAAATCAGCAAATGGTCAAGCAAGCAAATGTGTTAGGATATGGAACAATTGAAGTAGAATCAGTTGTAGATGGAAATATCTCAATTTTTTTGAATGATGTTTGGCATGGGCGTCGTCAGGGGGCAGCTGCCCCCTAGAAGTGGTTTACTCTTATAGGTCTACCTGCGAATTTTTTGGACCCGTCCAGTTCCGTGTGGCTGTTAAGTAACGTTTCACGTATTATATATATATATATTATATATTAATAATATAAATATATATATATAATATATATATATTATATATATATATATTTATATATATTATATATTATATATATATATATATATATTATACCGGTATATATATATATATATATATTATATTATAATTATATATATATATATAACTATATCTATATATTATAATATAGTATATAATATATATATATATCTATATATATCATATATAATATATATATATATTATATTATTATATATATATATATATATATATATATATATATATAATAATATATATATATATATTATAACTATATACGTGTATATATATATTATATATATATAATATATATATATATTATATATAGTAATATGACATTATATATATATTTTATATATATATATATATATATATAATATATAATATATATATATATTATACTATATTATATATATTATATATATATAATATATATATATATATATATATAATTATTATATATATACGAGTGATGGCGAGGGCTAGTTGCGCTCTTGATTTCTCACATTTCTCCTTGACGGTACGAGGTCTTCTCACTCATTTTATATGATCTTTTAATTTGTAGATAAGAACTGTGTTGTTATTCTATCTATGCTTTTTTTAATGTTGATATGGTTATATAAATTCTAGATTTTGTGTTCAGGGGAGGATCCAATATTTGCTTGGGCTTATCCCCAATTTTAACCCCCTTAAAAATCGGACGTAAATTCGGATTATCAGGCGATTTTTGACCCTATAAAACACCAAACTTGTAAGCTTTTTTTGGCCTCTGAACGTTTGTTTTTTCCGTGTTTTCTGTCTGTTAGTCAATTTTTTTTCAAAATTTCACATTTTTCAAAACCCACTGTTTTTACATTTTCGATCAACTTCCAGAATTTTTTTCGAAATGACTTCAAACTTGAGATATATATATATATATATAGATGGGTCCATTACCTACAATATTACGTAGAAGTTTTTCGATATTTTGAGTTTTGTGCTCACGTTGTCCAATTTCAAACCATTTTTTGGATTTTGAAATGAAAAAGTGCGATAATTTTTTTCCTGTTGCGGACGAAGTGATGAAGATTTTCAGTGCCATCATGTAGTCGGAAAGAGGACATTTCTTTCTTTCTTCTCTCAACA
>JABUQX010026183.1:0-2500 GCA_015478945.1 Trachelipus rathkii
GGTGGAAGGAAGAAAATAGGGACAGGGAATGGAATGGAATGGAAAGGAGCGAATATATCATTAAATACGAGTTAATTTAACATACTCCATGATATTTTTTTAATTAATATATTTACAAATATAAATATGCGTGTGCATATGTAGGTATATTTATATGAAAATGTATTCATTTATTGATGTCTATATTTCAATATATATATATATATATATATATATATATAATTTAAATCTATTATTACGCAGATTATATGAACTCGTATTTACACTATTGTCCTGATAAAACTCCTCGGATTTTACAACCCAATTTTTATTAACAACAGTGTATAATAAACAAAACTGGACACCACCGATTGCTTTTGTCGAAAAATGGTGCATTGAGATAATAATATATATATATATATATATATATATATATATATATATATATATATATATATATATATATATATATATATATATATATATATATATATATATATATATAGTATATATTATTACATATATATATATATAAACATATATATATATATATATATATATATATATATATATATATATATATATACATATACTTTTTCCGTTACCCAAATATATATATATATATATATATATATATATAAACAAATATCTTTTTCCGTATACCCAAATATATATATATATATATATATATATATATATACTTCTTTACAGCTATGACGCACGGTCCAACGATAATAAAAAAGAATCATTTGAAAATTTTGACGATTTTAAGACTTCGTCTCACGGGCCGTAAGAGAAATGAATTTGACGGATTTTCTGGAGGATGATGGAAGACTTTGAGCATCATCGAGGTTGTCCCGTCAGACCAAGCCGAGTTCAGGATGCACTGTCCATTACAGCAATTCTCCTTCTGTTACGAGAAGATTAAAACTTCATGTCGTAGGTAAGGAGAAATTTATTGCTACAAACTTAATTAAAAAGAGATTCGATTTCCTCTTCAATCTTGTCGCATGAATTATTTTTCGCCAGTGATGATGAAATATGTATCTCGATATATATATATATATATATATATATATATATATATATATATATATATATATACATATATATATATGTATTTGTAATATACAGATGTATAGATAAAAAATATTATATATATATATATATATATATATATATATATATATATATATATATAAGAAATCAAGAGTATATATATATATATATATATATATCTTGAGGCATAGAATAATATTGGCATTTAAATGTTGAATAATTCTGGTTCGATTAACATCGAGAAAAAGAAAAATTTTGAAATATGGAAAATAAATTATCTTTTGTTTTTCTCGATTCAAATCAAAGGTTGTATAATTTAGGATTTGCATTATATATATATATATTATATATATATTATTATTATATATATATTATATATAGGCATATATATATATATATATATATACATATATATATATATATATATAAATACTTTGTCACCCCCTCCCATGCTACAAGAAACGGGCGACTTCGATATACTCTGCCACCAGCGCCGGCCTCTCCCAGAGATCATTGATTTAAGGGCAATTGAAACTGAGTCTGATGTCTGGGTCAAAGAAGGGCAATCTATAATGAGGTGTTTTGTGTTATCTTGTTTGGGAAATGATATCTTTGACAATAGGGCGGGGATCATTAAAAATAGTTAACTTGTATTCTGAAGTTGGGGACGGCTCCAGAGCGATTTCGTGGGATGGCAGCCGGGGTGTTCTGATTGTATTCGAATTCTTTTGTCATTTATTTGTTTATTGGTGGGGATTGTGGGTTTATGGATGAATTTTAAATAGTGTGACATGATATTGCATTGGTTTTAAGGGTTGGAAATTTTTTTTTTTTTGCTTGCGAAATAGATTCGTGAGTTGGATGTGTGATGTTTTGATTTTTTTGTATTGTACAAATATTTGTGTTGTTTTGATTTTGTGATCTTAGGAGTATGGGTGAATTGTTTTGTAAATTTTCTTCTTATTTGTGCCAATTAAGGTATTTATTCTATTACTAAGGTATATGATTTGTTTTGAAGGTGATGGGTTTGCTTGTTATTTTATCCAAACGAGTTTTATTAAAACGTCTATTTCTTTTGAAATGTTGGGGTTAAATTGTTTGCAATAGCCGTGAGTGATGTGTCTTTGGGATGCTTTGAGAATTAGTTTATTGAATTGTTGTATTGTTTGCTGATGAGGAATAATTTGTCATTTATAAGATTTCTAGGTCCCCATGTCATTCTCCGATCCTCACCACACACACACACACATATCCCACATACATATGAGAGAGAGAGAGAGAGAGAGAGAGAGAGAGAGAGAGAGAGAGAGAGAGGAGAGAGAGAGGAGAGAGAGAGAGAGGAGAGAGAGAGAGAGAGAGAGAGAAGGAAAGAGAAGGAATGGAAATGGAATGAGGGATTGAACGAAGTCTTATGATGGGTGGAAGTGCATGCAACGGTTTTCTCTCACTGTGTCTTGTCTCA
>JABUQX010026183.1:10000-12500 GCA_015478945.1 Trachelipus rathkii
CCTAAAAGAATGGAGAGGAATAAATTTCAATATGTGACATGTCTATTACAATGGAGGATCACATACCACTGTCACTGTATTATCCTCATTCAAGCTGTATTCTTCTTGGTGATTCATATTTCTTTCAAAATCGCACCAGATAGATCAACATCAAGTTTCATATCTTTCGGACAAATTTCAACACCCGGCTGGTAAATTGCCCTTCGCATGAATGGTTCCTCTACCGGATGGTAGATCGACTTCACAGATGGTTCCTTTACCGGATGGTATTTCGTCATCACAGATGGTTCCTCAATCTGTTGATGATTTGCCTTTCATGAAGACCAACTCATCTAATGATTTACTGAGCAACAGGACCAGCACGAGTAAGTTGTTGCACGGTACCGCTCGCGCGCAGGGCCCATTTGGAGAGAGCGCTTCAACGAGCGGTCTGCCATGCATACACGCCAGCCTGCTGTGCATTTACTCTATGGTATTGTTTTAGTTTTTATTTAACTCAATAAATATCTAATGAAAAAATAATTTAACTACAAGATATAAATTTTGAAACTGAAAAAAATCACATTTAGAACATTAAAAAGTACTCAAAATCGACTTTATGAAACCACAAATTTATTTGAAAATAAATAAAATTTCTTATTTCTGATTTTTCCCTTGGATCATAAAATGTATTTCTTAGTTTTACCAACTTTAAAAAGTTAAAAATTTTTATTGCTCACTGGTTTAATAAAGGTCCGTAACCTAAATTTAGAGAGCAGTAAAACGTAACCTAACCTATATTGATCGACAATGCATTAAAACGCAACCTAACCTATATTAATCGTCGATGCAGCAAATTTCAACCTAACCTATATGAGTCAACTTTCCCGTAACACTATTTATCCTTTTTAAGGGGAGGATTTTTTTTAATTCAAAAGATGTCCCGAACGACAATTTGTCTCGGTCGTTGTCAAACGTAAGATTCTTCAAAAAGTACGATATTATTAATTAATTACCCTTTTTTGTGTTTAAAATTTTTTGATTCTGCTCATCAGCACTCAAATTTATTGTTAGTAGCATATATTACAAATATGAAAATAAAAAAAAAAAAAAAAAAAATATTTATCTGCACCATGAAACACATAAGGATATATATATATATATATATATATATATATATATATATATATATATATATATATAAATATATATATATATATATATATATATATAATATATATATATATATTATATATAATTATATAATACTATATATATAAATATATATATATAGTATATATATATAATTATATATTATATATATATTAATATATATATTATATTATTATATATATATATAATATTATATATATATATTATATATATAATTTTATATATATATATATATAGTATATTAGTGATGGGAGATCCAAATT
The DNA here is from genome assembly GCA_015478945.1 of Trachelipus rathkii. Lineage (NCBI taxonomy): Eukaryota > Metazoa > Arthropoda > Malacostraca > Isopoda > Trachelipodidae > Trachelipus > Trachelipus rathkii. The sequence goes on from JABUQX010026183.1 coordinate 11,416, forward strand.
TCCCAGCCGATGCCGATTTCGATTCGCGATACCAGTCAAAAGTGCGATTCCGATTCGATTCCGATCCGATTTCAATTCTTTATATATATATATATATATATTATATATATATATATATATATATTTATATATATATTATATATAATATATATTATATATATAATATAATATATGACTAATTTTGGCTAATCCACTAATTTAGATATTTTAAAAACCTTATAAATTAATGTTATAGAATTCTCTTATATTTAATCTTTGCTAAAGAAATAATTAGTTTATAATTACCTTTTTTTATTTATTTAAACGCACTGAAAAAATAATAGCAATTTTTAAAAATCTTACAATAAATGTAAACAATTTTTTTTTTTTTTTTTTTTTTTTAAAAAAAAAAATTCCTTTTTTATTTTCTAAAAGTAAGATCTTTTGAGCAAAAATTTATCAATTTATTATTTTTTGTTAAATTATGACTCTTAAGTTGTAGTGCAAAAACATTAACTTTTCTCCCGTTTGAGTGCATCCGATTTTTTTAGGAGAATAAATGTGATCCTCCAATTCTGAAGATCTTTCACTTTCCACGGAAAAGGGGACGAGCTTGAATATTTTCTAGCAAGGACACCCAAATGCTGAAAGGTTCCTTAATTCGATGACCACTATTGTAAGGGACTTTCTGAATTTTTAATAAGTTTCATATTTTTATATTGGCTGATTTCTACTTTTATAACATCTTCAATTTTTTCAATATATGTGTCTTTCTCCTTGGGAATGAGTTTCTTTGCTGTTTTTAAAGTATTTTTCTCTTTAAATTCAAAAAACAACTTTCAAAATGAAGTTAGAAATTATTATCTTCAGTCATCAACTTTTCGCCACCTTTGTTGATAAATGAAGAAAAAATCTGAAAATTGGTTTAAAGTAGTGGAAACTGTTTTCCTTTCCTTTATACAACATATATCTTCGCACATCCATTGCTTAAGAATATCTTCCACTTTTATATTGTTATAATCATCCTCAAGGAATGTAATTTTAAAGCGTGGATCAAGATAGGTAGCAAGCACAAGATTCTTATCATAAAGTAAATGCTGAATCTT
>JABUQX010026183.1:22500-25000 GCA_015478945.1 Trachelipus rathkii
AGAACCATCAAGAAAAAAAAATAAAAAAATAATAAAATAAATAAATAAATAAATAAATAAAATTTCTTATTCTTTTTGTTTATAACTTACAAATTTACGTTTTTACATACCCTAAATCAGTAAATCAGTAAATCAAACCACCTAACCCACACTCTTGTCCAACCATGATCTATTGATCTATTGATCTATTGATCTATTGATTTAAGTCATATTTTTTACTAAAATTGTCACGTTTTACATACCCTAAATCAGTAAATCAGTAAATCAAACCACCATCCAACCACCCTCCTTACCATCCTACCTCTCATGATCTTATTGATCTATTTGATCTATTGATCTATTGATCTATTGATTTAAGTCATATTTTTTACTAAAATTGTTACGTTTTACATACCCTAAATCAGTAAATCAGTAAATCAAACCACTGTCCTACCACCCTCCATACCATCCTACCCTCCCATGATCTATTGATCTATTGATCTATTGATCTATTGATTCAAGTCACATTTCGTGTATCATTTGGGATAAACATAACATTTTTTTGGGCCGTGTGAGTGTTTGTTTCTTTCTATCCTGGTGGGTAGGTTGTTTGTTATTTATGGTTGCGGTTGTGTGTTATTTTCGGTTTGGGTGGGATGTGTTGGGAAGGTGCGATGTTGTTTGTTCGGCATTAAAAACCAAATTTCTTTATACAAAGATCAATCAATATATGCTGCCGTAACAAAGTTTTCACATTAATAAAGCTTACTTAGCATCATCTAAACTATGAATATAATCCACAAAGACAAACCTGACACGCCTTAAAACATGAAATAACTGTTATACGTATCAGAACAAAGTTCCCACACTATAACAACATAAAGTAACGCAACATAGCATACAAAGACGTACCCTATTCACACTTTGTCAAAACATATCTCTAACATATTAAGTAACACTAACACACTGACACAGTAACATTTAACAAAATTTATACAACATTGGTTAATTATCATACTGATCAGCGAATATACTCTAACATAATAAGGTTTCCACATCAATAAAGCTAACCATGGCGTAACATGAACTAAGAAAATAATGTACAAAGACAAACCCTAACACAACTTACACACGAAATAACTTGTTAACATTAACAAGTTCCCACTTTAACACGCAGTAAAGTAACTAAAACATGCTATGCAAACGTAACCTAGGTTCTTAACTTTTTCAAGCATATCGCTAACATATTAACGTTAACCTTACACTGACACAGTAACATTTAGCAAAAATTTATCACAACATTGGTTATTATCATCTGATCAACGAAAATATACTCCTAACATAATAATGTTTCCCATCAATAAAGCTAACATGGCGTAACATGAACTAAGAAAATAATGTACAAAGACAAACCTAACCCAACTTACAAACGAATAAACTGTTAACATTAACAAAGTTCCACACTTAACACCAGTAAAGTAACTAACATAGCATACAAAACGTAACCTATTCATACTTTTTGTATGATGATGTATGATAATCGGACAGGGTTATGATACATTTTTGCTAATATGTTTATTCTGTGTTTTTGTAAGATTAACGTTATATGTTAGAGATATGCTTGAAAAAAGTATGAATAGGTTACGTTTTGCATGCAATGTTAGTTACTTTACTGGTGTTAAGTGTGGAACTTTGTTAATGTTAACAGTTTATTCGTGTGTGAGTTGTGTAAGGTTTGTCTTTGTACATTATTTTCTTAGTTCATGTTACGCTATGTTAGCTTTATTGATGTGGAAACCTTATTACGTTAGAGTATATTCGTTGATCAGTATGATAATTAATCAATGTTGTGATAAATTTTTGCAAAATGTTACTGTGTCAGTGTAAGGTTAACGTTAATATGTTAGAGATATGCTTGAAAAAGTAAGAATAGGTTATGTTTTGCATACAATGTTAGTTACTTTACTGGTGTTAAGTGTGGAACTTTGTTAATGTTAACAGTTTATTCGTGTTTAAGGCATGTCAGGTTTGTCGTTGTGTATTATATTCATAGTTCAGATGATGCTAAGTAAGCTTTATTAATGTGAAAACTTTGTTACGTTAGCATACTTTCACTGGTCTGTATGATAATTACACTAGGTTATGGTAAATTTTTGTTAAATATTACCATGTTAATGTAAAATTAACATTGTTATGTTAGAGACCTGCTTGACAAGGTGTGAATAAGTTACGTTTTTGGATGTTATGTTAGTTACTTTACTGGTGTTAAGTGTGGAACTTTGTTAATGTTAACAGTTTATTCGTGTGTAAGTTGTGTTAGGTTTGTCTTTGTACATTATTTTCTTAGTTCATGTTACGTCATGTTAGCTTTATTGATGTGGAAACCTTATTACGTTAGAGTATATTCATTGATCAGTATGATAATTAACCAATGTTGTGATAAATTTTTGCTAAATGTTACTGTGTCAGTGTAAGGTTAACGTTAATATGTTAGAGATATGCTTGAAAAAGTAAGAATAGG
>JABUQX010026183.1:40000-80000 GCA_015478945.1 Trachelipus rathkii
GGCGGATAAATTGTTTGTAAATATGATGGATGTCTTTTTGTTATTTTTGATGTCAGTGCCTGCTATTATTCTTAGAATTTTTAATTTCCTGTTTGCTGATATTGTTATGTTTTCTATGAGCTTTGTGAATGTTAAGTGTGTGTGTTCAGTGTTACTCCTAGAATTTTGGGTATTTTTTTTATTGGGATAGCTATGTTATTTATGGAGATTTGGGGATTGGTAGTTCCGAGTTTTCGGTCTGTTGTGATTAGTGTGATGGAGGACTTGTTTGGTGAAACAAACATTCTATTGTTCGTTAGCCAAGTTTGCATTTCGTTGATGTATTGTTGGGTTAGGATGGATGCTGTGTTTAGATTATGGTGTGTGGTAACTATGGTGATGCATTGGCGTAGGTTGCTATGTTTGTGCGGTCTGTTTGTGGTTGTGGAAGATCTGCTGTGAATAGGTTGAATAGTGTAGGGGATGGGATTGCTCCTTTAGGTACACCGTTTTTAATGTTTACTGTGAGCGATTTCCTGTTTTTGATCTGTATTTGGGCTGTTCTTCCCGATAGGAAATTTGATAACCATTTCTTTAAATTAGTGGGGATGCTTGATTTTTTTATTTTGTGTATCAGATTGCGTCTGGGAACTGTGTCGAAAGCCTTGTTTATGTCGATAGCTATGGAAAATGTTTTATGTGTGGGTCTGATATTTAGGCAGTCTACAATTTATTGTATAATATTTGTGAGAGCTGTTGTGGTTGAGTGGTTTTGTTGGAAGCCATGTTGGATCTTTTGTTTGCGGATGTGTGGTTTTATTCTATTCAATGAGCTTTTCTAGGAGTTTACACAAAGTGGATAGTAGTGAAATTGGGCAATAGGAAGAGGGGATTGAGGGCTCTTTCCCGTGGTTTTAACTTTGGATGATAATTGCCACTTGCTCTACTGGTGACCAGAGGAAGGAAAGTGTGATTCAATTTTAGAGTACGTGAGTTATCTTTTGCTTCGTATATTGTTTGCAATACTAATGCACAAGTGTAAATATATATATTGAAATAGTAATAAATATTGAAGTATATAGCATTATCAGTGAGAGGGATTAAATCGACTACGGTTAGGGTAATGGCTTTGAGTGATTGAGTTGTATTTCGGATGGAGTTCTTATCATCAGATTGTTTAGAATTAAATTTCTTGTCTCATATTGAGCTGTCTATCAGTATTAACAATCATCGCTCCGCCGTATGAGAGGCACTGGCATGGCTTTGACTCCTTTACGCTAATATTTCTGTTTAAGAAGGATATAAGAGAAAAAATTCTATATCCGTGAGTAATATATATTGACATAAATGTTAGGATAAAAATAGCCTTTTCGGTTGATAAGATTATCCTACTTGAGAGCTTATTGCCATATATATGAGTTGATTGTGCGAAATAATGTATGGTATAAAGTTATATGCTTTGTTGAGTTTGAGGTAGTGATAGTATTATAGAGTGATTTAAGGTAGTATTTACTGATATATAAGATACTTACTATCTATAGTAGGTAGTATAGTGTATATGAGTTTATTAGAGATAACTAGTATTATATTATATTTATTATATATATATATAATATAGTGTTACATTATATATTACTATATTATATAGTGATGATATAGTTTTTAATTAGATTATTTTTATGTATAGTATATGAGTATTTTAGAATAATTATTATATTGAATATATGATAGTTATTAGTTATATATATATATAGGTTTATAATATAGTTATTTTAGTTATTAAATTTTTTATTTATTATCTATATAAATTATAGGTTAGTCAGTTTTGCTGTAGTATGAGTTTTTTGAGAAGGTATTCGGTATATATGTGTATAGAATCAGTTACTGATGATTATCAATATAATTATAATATAAGGGTTAGGTGAGTTAATATATTTATATAGAATGAGTATCATTATACACGTAGAATATTTGTATATGGTTTAGCTATAAAATGGGTAGTCATTATTGAATTAATTAAATTATATAGTATATATATTTATATGGATATGATACTGTGTTAATGTTTTGGTATTTATGAAACATTATGATATATTATATATATATATATATATGATTTTGTATTTTATTTTATTAAAGTATTTACTGTATAGAATATAATATAGTACGCAATCTATATAGTAATATATTATTATTATGTGATATATTTGTGTATAAGTTTTTTATACCACTAGTACAAGATGTAGGGCTAGTTATCTGATATGATTATTATGTAATTATATTATAGATATATGAGATAATATATATGTTGGAGTACATAATCAATTGAGTCTATTATTTATGTCTTCACATGGATTTTGTGTGGAGATTTGGGGGAATGCATGGTGTTAGTCTGAATTGATATTAGATTATTAGTTAGTATATTGTGAGTGGTGATATATCTAGTAGTTTGATATATAGTGTAATAGTATAATATATATTGTATATAGGTATGTATATAGTATATATATACTATAATAGATATTAGTAATACTTGAATATAAATAGAAGTATTCTCATATATATATATATTAAACTATAGTTCTACTATCACTATTATTGGCAGTATTAAGTATCACTTATCATGATTATGGGAGTAGATATGTGATCTATAGTGATATAGTCAATCATAACTATATATTTAGTAGTCTACTATAGATTATTATTGTATAGTATATATTATGAGTGAGAAGGCTATTGAGTGAGTATGGTACTGAGTGTAAATTATGTGAGTTGATAGTAATTTATATATAACAGGGCTAAGTATATATTAGTATTATTAGTATGTATATAGTGTGAATATGTAGATATTGATAGTCAGTTTAATCCTGGTTCGCCATTGTATTTTGGCTTTTATAGTATGTTGAGAAGAATTATTTATATAGTAAATAGACTAATATTGTAATTATATGCTGGATATATGTGTGAGTATTTATATAGTATAGATAGTTTTATGTAGTATGGTATGTAGTATTATAGTGTATTAGTGGATGAGTATATTATAGTTATAGTATTGGTTAATAACTATAGTATGTATAATTTAGTATTAGGCGATTTATATGTTATGATATGTAAATAATATTGATCATAGAACTAGTATACTCTAGGCTTTAAGATGAATAACATATTTGGATGAGATTATATTCTATTAAATATATAATGATTCTCATCATATTTGATGAAATTTTAGTTACTTTATAGATAGTATGATAATTATGTATATTATTATCATATTAGTATAGCTGTAAGTGTTTCCATTGTAGCTACATAAGTGATTGCACGAGCTTCTAATAAATGGTAAATTTGCTTCTAGTGTCCATGTAATATCATTAGTGAGCTTTTATTGTGTACTGTAGATGTCGACTGATAGTCTTTTTTGTATCATTTCTTGTAAATGCAAAATAACCTGTTAGTTACTAGGCAGAACGGTTAGTGCTTGCATTAACAGATAATAAAGAATAAAGTTATTGGCAGGTGCATCTGCAGTATCAATAATGAAAGCATCCAGCTTGAATAGGCGATGAGCATTTACATTGGTTAGAAAGCTGTGGAGCGCATTCGTATGTCGTTATGGATGCTAAAATTTGAGACCGTTGAGCAACAGCTAGTTATTTGTATAAGTAGATATCACAAGCTATTCATCTATATTACTAAGTTATCATATTGAAGTTTACTATCTTACTAGAATATATATATTAGTACGTATGAGATTCAGGTACATAATATACCATAAGTAGTAAATATATATCATATTACAGGTCATAAACTATATATATATATTACCAATATATATATATATATATATACTCATAATATATATATCTATGAATACTCTATACAATAGCTTTTAGTTATATAGAAATATATGAGTGCAATAGTAGTCAGCCTAGGGAGTATATTAGCTACCATAACTAAATATTATAATAAAATAAGGTGTTATAATAGAAAGGAGATGAAAAACAGTTGGTAGCATACATAGTTTATGAATAATATAGATATATAGTAACTTATATATATATATCCATATAATAGTGTCATTACTATATATACTTATATATACGTATATATATAGGTATTATATTATACGTATATATATTTATATAATATAGGTAATAGGTTATAGCATATTATAGTACGTATGATGATTATCAAGTATATATACTATAGAGCCTATATATATACGCGCATATATATAGATATATATACATATACTTAAATATATAATATATCATATATATACTATAGTGACTAAATTACTATAGTATGCAGGTAGATGTGTGTTAGGTCAGTAAACGTATATATAGTATTCATATATATATAATTGAGTGAAATATATATATATAATATACATCATACATAAAATATCAGTAAATACATAGTACTTATTATATATATATATACCGTGGAGGATGATACTATATACTGACGATAGTCACACTTACTAAGTACAATACATATATATATACCTCTACTTATTAATACTTGTATACCTCTATAGAGTTATACTATATATAATATATAATATATATATACTATATATATTATATTAAATATATATATATATATATATATATATATATATATTATTATATGATATTATATTATATATATATTCTATATATATATATATATATATAATAATTTATATATTATATATATATATATTAGATATTATATATATATATATATATATAATATTATATATATATATTATATAATATATATATATATTAATTAATATATATATATATATATATATGATATTATATCTAACTCATATTATTCAAATAGAATTATATAATATTATATTTATTTAAATATAATATATATACTAGGTAGTAATAATAGTATGGTATATCTATACTAACTTAACTATACATATATAACATATGATATATATATATATTACTCAATTAATATGATAGTACATGATATATATATCATGTTTAGGCTATCAGTAGGATCTCATTTAACCTTGAAAAGGTTTTTTTTCATTAAAATTTGTATTTTTCTCATTTAAATTTTTTTTTTTTTTAACCCAATAAGCTAAAGATAAAGATGCCAGTCGCTTCATACGGTTGTACATATACACGAAGATAGCGAACTGGCACGTAATTATCTTTATGCTTAAACCTATGGAGTATAAAAATATAAAAATAATTACTAAATAGTGAGACACAAATATACAAAATTCTTAAAGTAAAACTTCCTTAATCCTACGGTATGGACACGATCCACTATCATATAGAAGTAGACAAATATTATAATATATATAAAATTATATAATATATAATAATAATAAATATATATTATATAATATAAATATAAATTATAATAATAAATAATATAATAATAATAATTAATAATATATAATTAATAAATATATTATATATATTATAATGTAATATAGCAAATTGTCAAGGTGGTTATATATTTAAAAATATATATTATATTAAAATATATAATAACTATATATTATATAAATTAAGGGATATAATAATTATATATATATTTAACACAAGCTCAGACTATATGATAGATATAAGTTTAATCATATACCAATCAGGTTATTTCATTGGCTAGTATACAGTATGATCCTTTAACCGATAAAGGCTAATTGGTATTATAAAATTGCTAAAGTGAGAAACTAATAACATAAATGATTTATACATAAGAAGAATACCGCTGATGTTCGAGGTATAAAGAACAATAATCATCATCAGTGAATAGTATTTCGCATACTACCTAATGATATTATTGTGATATAATATCATCTATACATATATATATTCATATATATATATATATAACATATATATAGTATATATATAAATATACTACATGAATATCTTATATATATATAAATTATATAATAATATAAATATATATATATTATATATATTATATATTAATAATATTATATAATATATATATATATATATATATATATTATATATAAATATATATAATCATATATTAGTAATGAAGCATTAACCATTCACGTAAGAGATACCCTCTATTAACCGATAAAGGTATCTTTTTATTGAGTATTAATTATTGCGCTATAATAAATATCGAATCTCGTTACCAGATATCTATGTGTGTTTTTTTTTGAACAATAACATAAGATAAAGAATGCCAGTTCGCTTCTTATCGTATACAATACCGTATGAAGCGACTGGCTACTTTCACTTATAATATGCACTATTATGTAAGTTAAAAAAAAGAGAAAATTCTAAGTGAGGAAAAATATATCAAAAGACTAGTTATAATGGAAATCATCGATACTTTGTGCACGGTTAAAGAGTGCTTGACATCACTCGATAATAATACCTTATAGTGATACTAGTGTTCTATAACTAGCATAAAATATCAATATATTATCTATAAAATAAAAGGTAACTCTTTAAGAGATTAATAGATATTTCATAATTACCTTATACAGGCCTCTAAGAAAATTTCGAGTCTGATAGATATATATCAAATAATAATTTATTCAGATAGTTGTTATTATTATTATAGTAATATTTTATCTTTATTAATATAACGAATATAATATATAATTCACCACTATATATATATCATAAATATATATATATATAATAAAACAAAAAAAATAACTCATAAAATTATATTTTTTTAATTAGTGTTCCATGTATATCTATCGTAATATATATATGATATATAGGTCATATAAATCGATATAAACTTATGATTAAATTGAGATAATGATAATATATATATATATATTGATAATGCTGAAACTTTCCTAAATATTTGCGATTTTAGACATGCTGATGATATAATGAATTATGATATTATCTACTAGGGGTATAGTATTGATAAAATGATAAATCTTTCCATAATTTAGGTGATATTAATTTAGTGTTTCAATATTTGCAAGTAAAAGAGATAGATAACAGAAGAAACCCATACTGCATCATATAGTACAAGAATGAAGTATTTATTATATGAGTTACATATATTGAGGAATAAAATTGATTTATTGGGTATATATATAGGTAGCTAATGATATTGTACGTATTATTATATAAATAAAGCAATGAAGTTGTCAATTATTATAAATAAATGGAAGAAAATCTCCTGTGAAAAATTCATTACTAAACTTTTTCAAAAGAGAAATGTAAGCTGTTTTAAACTTGAACAAATTAGTTTCTTGAACCGAACCACAAACTTATAAATTATTCACAATTATATATATTATATATTATTATATATATATAATATTTATTATATGATATATATATTACATATTAATAAATATATTAAATAATATATATATTTATATATATATATATATATGTATATATATATATAAATATATTATATATATATAATATATATAATAATTCATATATATATATATATAATATAGTATATTAATATATATTATATATATATATATATATATATTATGTTATATATATATATAATTAATATAATATATATATATGACTATAATCATCATCATGATATGACCGATATATATGGTATGTATTTATAACAACATGATGAATGAAAAAAGATTAAGATAATAAAATGTTTAAAATTTGCATAACAGTAATAATGAAAAGCTGAATCGTCAGTGTAAGATTAGGAAGATGAAGTAAGATAGAAGGTCATTAATGAAAAGTTATTACTTATAAAAGAAGTTACAGTAAAATTGTTCACTAAAGAAGAATAATTGTTATAATAATATAAATTTTCAAGAAGATATAATGTATATAAAATAAATTGAGTATATCGTATAAGTTTTCAGAATTAATCTGCAGAATAATGTGTAAGCAATAACGATAAAAAAAGTAAGAATGGAGCAGTGGTAATTGGACAAAAGAGGTTATGGAGAGATAGAAAAAGTATATTGGTTGGTTAGATTACATTACATTTAGGTTAGGTTCTAGGTACAGTGTTATTATTAACATATTTGGTATCCGATTCAAAAGATAAGTTATTAGCTCAATTATAGCTATCTACTATGTGAATATCAATAAAGATAGTAATTATTTTTTTTAAATTTGTTAAATTATACCACGTAATAGCCAATGTGCGCTGTTATAGTAAAAAAACGAAAATATTTAAAAATTGTAGTGAATTTTGTTACACTTTCTATAGTAATGAATAGCTACTACACTTTTTTTTCTTTCTTCTTTCCTTCTTCCCTTCATCCCCCATGGAACGATTCATTAGTTAGTCCTGTCAGTCGGACACTATCACGATAGAGAAGAAGCTCCTTATGGAACATATACGGAGGTATAACGACCAATCGCGACTGTGTGAGACGTTGCCTACGCCAAAATGCTTAATGCGCTCGTGACACACGATATTATCCTCGATGTGAGGCAGCAGAAGCACTGTCTGAAACAAAGTAAAAATGCTATCGTCGCAGTTCCAAAAGCAGTGACTGAGACTAAACCTACTGGTCATTAGGTTATTTAAACTTGCTGGATACTTATTTTATGTATTTCAATGTAGATCGTGACACAGAGAGAACCAACTCGTTTGAACCAGATAAACGCCCACATCTACAGAGCCTTAAGTAAACAACAAGAATAAAAACATGAATTATGAAGGAAGAAATGAGAGCTTCTATTATTAACATGAGACCAGGAAACGAATAGTAAAGATCACGGAAGCAGAGATATGTTGAAAATTCTCAGAGAAACCTGATAAGAATAGAATAATAAGTCTAAGGCTATTGAGGCAAATAGCTCTGGACTCAGAGTATGACAGAAATTAGCAAGCTACATAAGCTTTATATATACAGTATAGATCTACGATCTTAATTAGAACTAGCTACTAGGTGAAGTTAGAACTTAATATGAGTATCCAATGTTATTATTTATTATCTATTTACAACAGATTCAGTTAAACAGTCTTTTAATGAATGAATGACTCAGATTAATTAAAATCTGTAAGGAGCGCTAACCAATAATACAGTGAAGCGTTCTGGATGTTCTCTGTAGCACCTATATGTATTTCAGGTCTAAGACAATGATATAAGGCGGTGTCATAAGGGATCAGTCAACAAGTTTGTGAGAATAAGTAATAGGGGCGGAATTAGGCGATCGGGTAGAATGATATAAAGAAAGAAGGGACAACAACGTCGATATTAAATTAGTACGGGCGTTGCCTATAAAGGACTGTTTCTTTTGCAGTTAAGTTAATAAGATATCAGTCTACTAGCTGTTAAGTCATATTAGATCTGCAACTGGAAGACTGAAAGATTAGATATGCCATCTCTAGATGAACAATGAATACACGGACTTTCTATATCGAGCCAAAAGTATGCATAGAGTTTCGTAAATAGAAGGTGAACCTAAAGAGACACAATCCATATACGTACTCAGTTGATAGAGTCTGCACTATGGCAGATGCTGAAAAGCAATAAATCTAACTTACATCTCGTGAAAACTGATGTCACGATTAACGAGAAGGAGACTGCGTCAATGTAATATGACAGAAATCACCTTAAAAATCTACGTAGTAATCATAGACCCAGTGGTATATGACTGTTAGTAGAAAATACAAAGTTCACATTAGTAAAGAAAATCAGTCGAGTAATAAAATGTTAGAGTCAATACTCGGCGAGAGAAAAAATATAGGCATAGCTACAAAATAGAGGAAGGAAACGCGTGTATTATAAGTGCACAGTTAGCATGCTGTGTCACTGCATGATCTAGAGCGTAATACTTAACCCAGTTACCACCAATGTTTGTGAGCATCACATTATCTTACAACAGAATTATGTTATTAGACCATGAATTACTTAACTTAGTTATTAGACAATATTTCTTATTGGTATTAGACAGTATTTCTTATGGGTTATTAGACAGTATTTCTTAGTGGTATTAGACAGTATTTCTTATGTGTTATTAGACAGTATTTCTTAGTGGTAATATGCAATTATACAGTATTTTTTGTGGGTTATAAGCATCGTCATTTTGAAGCATTAACGACATAAAAGAAACGTAAAAATATAATAAATATTAAGCGCAATACAGAATAGTGAAGTTATAAAATTTGTACCAAATAAAATTGATGAGAACAATTGTGTGTCAGTAGACGGAGATGAACGTACAGTCATCCTAGAGGTATATACAAAAGATTAGATTAAATATGATGTAGTAAATAAACTATGGTGAAATAAATATCAATACAAGTTTTTAAATATTATTAGCACATTATTACTAGTATAATATTGCCAGTTAAAGATGTGAAAATAAAATAAAGAATAGTGAAGATAAGCCAATAAAACTTCCAATAAGATAAAATATTTCGTTAGAAACAATAAAACTTTATATAAAATATTATTATCATTCTAATGTTTATTGAGGTTATGACATGATGATAAATAAGTGATATTGGAGGTAATGTAGATTTTAAGGATAATGAAGAATGAATAGTATAGCATATATATCGTAACAGCTGAAATGTAGTTATGAAGAAGTTTGCAGAAGGATTCATGGATCTGAAGAGCAACAAATGAGCAGATACTAGGAAGAATGAACATTTCAACTTTTAGGAAATATTAAAGCAATATGGATAAAAGATAAAGAAAAAGATAACCGAGAACAATGAAAATTGACCAAAGACGAATAATATCAAAAGTGATATATATATTCAGTCGTAAGTAGAGTTATTATCTGTAAGAAAAGATATTGACATTGACTCTATAAAATATAAGTCCACAATACGATGCCTGTAACTCCGTGAGCGATGAAACACTAGATCTATTGATATTATGTCAAAATATATGCGTGAAATATTATCTCTAAGGTTGAAAACTGATTTTTTAATTATATTTAATTTCACATTTTTAACCAATGAAATATATATATTTAATATTTGGATGATTTTAGGTGAGTGTTGAGTGTTATGCTTAATATTAAAATTGAATTTAAATTTATATACCTATATGAGGTTTTTAGGAGGTAAATAGTTCAAATTTAGTTGTGCGTAAGTGTATAATATTTTGGAAAAAAAGACAACATTTAAACAGTTATTTTCTAAGTGGATCATTTTAAGATTATCTATTATATTATATATATATATATATATATAATATATAATATATTATATATATATATATATAATAGTATATATATTATATATATATATAATATATATATTAATATATAGTGTGTGTGTGTGTGTGTTGTGTGTAGGTGTAGTGTATGTGTGTGTGTAGTGTGTGTTGTGTGATGATTCCTGAGTAGATTAAAGTAAATTAATATAGGAATATCATCACACTGCACTATATATATTTAATATAATATACATGATATTTTATAATAACAAATTACATTTAAAAACGTGAAAAATAAATATCTTTTTATTTATCATTCCATATTTAATTTTAAAAAAATTATATAATATACCTGGCTATAATGAAATAACTGTATATATTATATATGTATATATTATATATATTAATATATATATATAAATATATATATTATATATATATATATATATATATATATATAATTATATATATATATCATATTAGAGAGAGGAGAGAGAGAGAGAGAGAAGAGAGATGAGAAGAGAGAAAGAGGGAGAGAAGAGAGTATGATAAGAGTAGAGATGAGAGAATAAATACTCGAGCTAAATGAAACTATAGATAGTATATAGATAGATATGATATATAGATATGATATAGAATAGATAGATAGATAGATAGATAATGCTAAGATAGATAGATAGATAGATAGATGTGATTAAAAAATTTAGAGATGATAGAGAAGAGAGATAGAGAAGAGAGAGAGAGAGTGATTAGTATAGAGTAGTAGAGTAGAGAGTAGTGAGTGAGAGTGAAGATAGGTTTTATAGTAAGATGAAGTAGTAATATCAATGTAGTTATGTCTTATGATATAGTGAAAGGGAATTGAGTTGATGTAGTAGTATTGGTATTTTCCAGAATTATGCAGTCTCGTTTCCTTTTCCACGGACCTATTATCGTAAGTTCAGTCGCGTCTATGTTCTTTGTACCGTGCCTAGTGAGACTCTCGATATTTCATATAGTGCTATTCCTCATATTTAGTAAGAGGGGAAGTTTGAATAAAGAGTTGAACACAGTCGTTCTGTCTCTCTTGAAAGGTGATTGTTAATTGTATATTTATCTGGAGCAACGGAGGCAACGAGCAGGATCGTAGATGTAATATGAGGATCTTTGAGAGGATGGTATTCATCTGTCGTATCACTAATTCACTTCTTTTACTGCATATCTATTTTGTTGTTAGTGGTTTTTATAGGTTATATATATTGATTATTATATATATCTCCATTTGTTTTAGTGTGTTTTATATGATGGTTTACGATTTGTATTGTTGTACATTAAAGTTATATAGCAATCATATCGTATGTTTGTTTGCAACAAAGAAGGGGCGAATAGTGTCCTCTCTTCACGAAAGGCTATGTAACTAATATTTGTGATGATCATAGCTAGAATTGTATATATGAGTTAATATATATCTTACAGATAACATAAAATATATAAAATGTCATTAAAAATAGCAATTAAAAATGAAAAATTTTATCTAACTCTGTTAAATCTTGAATATTAAATGGTTTGACACACTTGATATAATAGTGGATTATAAAAATAATTTTATTTAAATATGTTTTATGTATACTATCTAGAATGACATTTTAGTCACACCTCAACATAACTGAAAAGATTTAAATAAGAGATAAAAAAAAATAATTTAAGTTAACATGACATGTAGATTAGTATCGTTTATCTATGTTTATATCGTTATGCTATAAGGTCATAATATAGAGGGTCTAATAATTGAAGATGCGCTTAATTATATTATGAGTTCTAACATTATGAAATGTGTTCATATATGAGTTTTTTAAATCCAAAGTGCAAATCATATTGACTTGCTTTGATATATTTGAAACATTATAAATCGCAATTCGTTAGACCGAAGAGAGTATCGGTATAGAGGTGAGATAACATTTTGGGTAATTCATCTAATTATCTATTAGATATACATTTGTTGAGTGTGAGTTAGCAATCATACTGTATTATATATAAAGGGTGCAAATTGATATAATTATTTAATGAGTGATAGAATACATTTATTGATAATGAGTTAAGAATGAGTGTAATAAAATTAAATTTGATATGATTAGTGTTTTTAATAATAAAGGAGCATATTATTGTGAGATGTATTATACAATTTTGATATATATAATCACATTTTTTAATTACTATGAGGAAGAAGCGTTTAGCTATGTGAGAGTGTCGAATATGTCTGGCAACTCTATGTGAGTTGACTTATAACGCTTCATAATATACATTTGATTATTATTAAGGATATTTTTATAGGATCAGTCAAATATTTGATGTATTATTAATATTGTAGCTTGATATAATATCAGTTAGGTATATTTTACTTAAAGTTAAATTTAAAGCAATTTAATTATTCCCTCTATACACTTGAGGATACATTACGAATACATAATTTTTAACTAAACGTATATTTATATTAGTAATTAGATATCATTGTTGTTCTTTACGTATTACACATTAAATAAGATTACTTTAGATATATTACTCATTTCTATTAGTTAATAAATAATTGCTTTTATGATATATATTTAATGTATATGTAGTAAATAATAGATGTATTTATTTAAGATATACATTCTAGTATATGAAATCTTTCTCATAATATATTGTTTATACTGCGTATATTATTTTAAGATATCATATTTATTTTAATAAACGTTCTATTTAAAAGATCACATATTATTATAATAATATTCATAATATATTATATATATAACATATTAATCTTATTGAAGATATTCTTTCGTGCGATATTGTTTTTCTTTCTGTAATCATTTTTAGTAGTCTGTCTGTTTATAATATTCATAACAGATTAGATGATAGTACAATAGTGATATTCACTATTAACACTAGTATATAATTGTTATAGTGTCTCGTATATATGCTTGGTATAGGAGGAAATTATTTGCATAGGTGATTTATTTTACTCAATATTATTAGTGATATATGTAAATGAGTCATATATTTACATTTATCTATCTTTTATAACACGTATAATTATCTGTGTGAGGTGGTAAAGAGAGCATTTATGGTAGAAATGTTAAATCTATATTTCTTAGAGTATCATTAATAGGTTAAATTATCTATTCTAATATAGTTAATTAAAAGTATGTGTTATTCGGTATAAGTGTTCGTATTAAAGTTTTTATTAAGAATAGTATCTATTAGATAAGGTAAGATAGTAAGCCTTTTATTATGATATAGTAAAAGTTCGTATGTTTTAGATATCATATTATATAAGTTAAATAGGTGCGAAGATTTGTGATTATATTGACTTTCACGTCCAGTGTATTTAAGACTACTTACGTTTTGTCAATTGCGAGTGACAGGTATCGATTGATATACGAGATTATGTATTCTATTGGACATAGTCTAGATTTAGGCAATTTGAATGTCATAAGAGTATAAATCGTTGCGTTAGTCCATTTGTATCATGTAAATCTCTAAATAGACTAACTATTGAGCCAAGAATATTACTATTTTCTTAGATATCATTATTAGTAGGCTGTGATTTATACATATAGACATAAATATAGTGACCTTATAATAGTTTACATTTTTATGTTAACACTATACGTGACTAATATAATGAACCTCGATATATTCATGAGATGCTCTCTCAACAAGACTGTTTTAACAGATCATTCAGAGAACGTACATTTATAAATGAAATAATAGATAATAAGATAGCAGTGGATTCAATATACTCGTATTCTGGCATGTTGAGAGTCGATGTCTATTCAGCATTCGAGAATCGTACAGAATGTTAGTACGTATAGGAAAATCAATTATTTCTATATAGAATATCAGTTTCAGGTTACGATTCTATTGACTCACTTTACTGTATTACTCTACTTATCTTATGAATTGGCAAGAATATATATCTGTGCTATTATAACAATCTTTATAGACTATCATACTCAAGATCAATCAGAGATGAAGAAGAGACGGTTGAGCTAGCAACTCAAGTATCCCCCTTATAAAATGTTGGCTATTTATTAATAGAATTTCTAGTGAGTGGTATTTTATTTATATTTATATTATTATTTTTTTTTTTTTTTTTATATTATTTTTTTATTTTATTATTTTTTTTTTTTTAGTAGTATATCTTTGTACCAAGAATAATAAAGAATTATAGTCTATATATGTATGTATTAATCCTTATATTATTATATATGATCAAATAAAAATTAAACCTTATATTATCACTATATATATATTATAATATATATTATATATATATATATATATATATATAATATATATATAAATATATATATATATAATATATATAAATATATATATATATATATTAAATTAATTTTCCCCATAACAATCGACGTTTCTAATACATTTTAGATGAGATTCTGGAATATCATTATTTCTCTAACTTATTTCAAATACTTTTTAAAAAGGTTTTTAAACAAATTTTTATTTAATATTAAATTCGATGTTTCTTAGATTAAATTAAGAAACATATTTATAGGTTATTTATTATAGATACTAATATTTAAGACACATCTTAAGATACACTATGTTATTTTAGATACATTTTCGCTAAAAAGTAAAATCGATTGGTGTTCCTATAGCTGACAAATTAGTTGTGATTTTAATGTATTTGTTTTCGGGTATACTCGATCGGTGTGCATAACATAAGGGAGGTTCCTCATAATATACTTTTAGATATATACTACTGTTTTAGATACATTAATTATAATACGTAAATCACATATATTCTATATATATACATTTATTTGAACTTATCCTGTTTGTATTTGAGCTTCTTTATATATTTTATAATTTTCTTTTAAAACAGGTGGTTTAATATACATATAGTATATATATAATAAATAAATACGATGTATTTATTAATTCATTAAATTGCATTTGGTTAATATTTGATGTCTCTATACTCATATTTGATTTATTAGTATGCAATAATTTGAATAAGTTTATAGACACTCGTACAATATTATGTAATAGTATCTAGGTACATTTACATGCGTTAGTTATCAGTTAATTCGATGTTCTTAAAATATCACAAGTCAATAGTACCATCGGTGTAAAAATCATTAATGTTCGCTAAGTCATGCTAATAACTACAGAATACGAGTAATAGCGAGTTTGTGGAGAGATACTGGTCACCACAATTTTAAACGTACAGAGAAAGATATAATAAAAATATCATCATAATAAAAATATCAAATATATAAGAGAAATATAAATACACAAAGATACTTGAAATATTATGTCTACAAATAAATCTACAAATATGCTATGCATGCTAGATAGAAGGATACAGTTTTTAGTGTGTACTCATGGTGTTAAATTTATCACTATATGTGAAATAGCATTTATACGCCGCGGACTGGTAAGCGGTAAGACGTGACCGTGGAGAATCTATAAGGGGAGCGAGATCTTTCAGTGCTGCGAAATCTGTCGCGATATGAGCGGAGAGAGTGCTCTGTCACAATTTCTCAAACCTCTCACGCGACAAGTATTTGAAACCTTTGATAAGATAATGGCTTTATAGATTACTTATTAGCCCTACTAACAAAACACTTATATACCTGAGAAGAGTCGTTGGAGATATCGAGACAGTACTACAACTACACTCCTTTAGGAAGCTTGTGTTGGAAATATTTATTATCAATATATCAATTTCTCTGTAATGTCCCCAAGGAATGCCGTCTATGAGAAATACTCTCCACAACGAATTACCCTGCTCCTATCGAGGCGTGGTGAGAGTGTGAGACGAGAGTATAATATTCCTTGGGTAGATAAATCTTTAGTAATAAATTAAAAAGCATATAATTTTAATTAGAAATTCTAGTTTATCTTAAATATTAAGAGAATCTT
This sequence comes from Trachelipus rathkii, assembly GCA_015478945.1. Classification (NCBI taxonomy): domain Eukaryota; kingdom Metazoa; phylum Arthropoda; class Malacostraca; order Isopoda; family Trachelipodidae; genus Trachelipus; species Trachelipus rathkii. The sequence continues at coordinate 56,979 of JABUQX010026183.1, forward strand.
TTGTTCATAAATTATAAGGTTGCTCTATAATAGTGAGCCTTACTTATACTCAAATCTAATAATAGCCTTTAATCACATAATTACTAGTAATATATATTACTATTATTAACAATAATTAATTATTATTATATATTATTTTTTTTATTTTTTTTTTACATTTATCACTATGTGAATATTTTACTAAAGGTTTCCAAAATAGTATTCCTTTTCGCTGTATAGTGACTATATGTAGTTATTAGAGATATACTACTATATATTATAATAACTAACTATATATTATATTATTATTTTGTATTTCATTTTAAACCAGTAAACTAAATAATAAAGTGCTTAATTCAAAAGTATTTATATTTACCGTTTATCTAGAGTAGCATAATATATTTATTAAGATTACATATATTGACGGACGAATTAATTATATACACTAAACGCTAGAGCCTTGTCAGTATATCTATATATATAATATATATATATATATATATATTATAATATATAATAAATAATATATAATAATAAATTAGATAGTATATAAATTGTACATATAATAATATAATATATATATAGATAAATATATACTTAATAATATATATATTTATAAATTCTATAATATATTATTATATAAATATCATATAGATAATATATATATATATAATATATATAATATATATATATATATATAATATATATTATATATATATATATATAATATATATATATTATAATATAATATATATATATATATATATTATTTAATCTAATGTAAAGCCGAGGGAAATATTTATAATTGAGATTCGATTAATTATATATATTAAATATTATTATATAATATTTATATATATATATATATATTATTATATAATATATTATATAAAATATAAATATATATATATATATATATATAATATTAGTATTGAAAATTTTCTTTATAATAAATTAGAAAACAATTATAATAATAATAAACTATATATATATTTATATATTATGATAAATTATATATATATATTCTATATATATAATTAACTATATATAATATATTTAATTATTCTTATCATTTGGTTGAGGTGCGAAGCATACACTCAGATAATACAGAAAGTATAGAAAGATACAATCGAGAGAAAAGGCTTGAAAATGAGACCCTTACCAAGCCTACTCTATGTAAATATCACTTAATATGTAAAACTTTGTCGAGCATATCTCAGGATAAAAATACCCTATCTAGAGTAGCTTCTATATGAACATCCTCTGGGACAAAAGCTCACTAACGATACTACTCCTTATTACTCAACAAAACCCGCTACACAATTACAGTATTCACTACTACACTTGTTTCTCACTCATCGTACTTCACTTCACGTCCATCATGTCCAAGAATATCACATTCCCCTCTCTTTCAGGCGACAAATCATTTTGCTGATCATCGAGATCACACTTGTCATATATTCGTGTCGTAACAAGAACAGCCTAGGTAAGAATTCTGCAAAAAATAAACATCGACGTACTTATTTAAACTTTATCCAGATGCAATGCAACTTCTGAGCTTTATATCACCGACTTATTCATACATTACCTTTCCATATACTAAACATTCACATTCACGATACTCTATACATCCTGATTATTACTCACTATATTAAGCTTTTTCTTCACACACAATCAAACTCACTAATGAGTTCATATCATATAGCTCATCATAGTATATATCATATTCTTAGAACACTATATAATCTAGATCTTATATACCTATCTTATTCCAGACCCTATTATAGTATATATCACAATAACATTAACAACAGGTATAGCCATACATACCCTACTACATAAACTACTACGCATAATTTATTTTTTATATACATATATAGGTATATATATATTTTTTTTATATATATATATATAATTATAACTATATATATATAATATATATTATTTATATATTAAGAATTAGTACCTTTACAATCCACATCGAGTGTACATGGGAAACTAACTGATAATATGATAAGTGTGTGTTACCGTTAGCCACCTTCCTACTTAAGGTGAGCACAACCTTAACACTTGATACACTAACCACTTAGCATATTGAAAAGCGTCTAAGTGAGGCGCTCTATAGCAGACACGATAATCACAAAAACAAAATATATATTAACTAATAATAAAAAATCAAATAAAAATCTTACTCATAGAATGCAATATATGGCAGTAGCGTTTAAAAAAACTCGAAGGTACACATCGATTCTCTCAACATTGAGATAAAACCATCTGAACCTAGTCATCTTGGACAGCTGCAGCACTGCCTGACAGCAGCTTAGTCTACATAAAATAACCGTAAAAAAAAAACTTAATAAAAAATAACTAACAATAAAATTAGGGGCACTCTTATCACCATGATTGCGAGCCAGACTGGGGGTGCGAACCATGCGACACCGCGTGGAACCGCTTTTCGATCAGTATCTAACCTACACAGTAGGGACGCGGGCAAAGACGACACCTCGTACACCAGAGCCGTACACTCACTAAACTACTATCCAAAAGAGCACTGTGCGCAGAGTTCCGCGGCATGACCCTCCACACGAAGCAGGGGGGAAATAGTCCATAAATCGTCTCATACAATACAGCAAGTGCACCTTCCATCTCTCTCCATGTTCGTTCCGTAATATAACGGAAGGTCGGTACGAGGACACCCGAGACTCCTTGCACAAAATCTTTGCTAGGTTATTACCCATTGGTAATTTCCTATTTAATTAATAAAAAGAAAAAAATTAATATAACTTGAGTACTGAGAGTCGAAATACGTAAACTGACCACTTATATATTATAATTATATGGTAAATCAGTCCGGCAACACCTTAAATATTTTAACTATGTATATAGGATTTCAATATAACTATGAGAAAATATATATATAAAAATAAAAATCAAAAAAAAAAAATATAATAAACTGACGTGAGAGAGTAGTCGTAAAATCATCACACAACAGCTCCATATTTCTACGTAGATATGCAGTGTTATTTTGATAATCAACTTATTGTGCTATATTAAAGACTTTGACGCGCCATTTATACATCGCTAATAATATAATTAATCAAACTATTTCGAATTTTACTGCTATTTAACGTCGTTATATACATTTCTTATTCTCGTGCGAACAATAATTTGAGGATTTATTTTGAAAATTATTGCAAAAAAACTTAAAAGTGACTTCTAAGCAGTCAATGAAATGAAATTCGTAATATGCTGACATATAGCTATCATGAAATCCGCTAAAATCTATATAAATCATTACGTAATATCAGCAATAATGTATAACGTCTGAAGAAATAATAAAAATAAGTATTCTCTATTCTCTAAATATATGTATTATATAAAATTAAGCCTAATGCATCGACAAGAATTGTCTAATTGAGAGCGAGAAGAAAACCTTATTTTGCATAAAAGCTCGTCAAAGATATAATTCCTTGAATACGATAATATAAGTCATAGTTACACACTTAGTATAAGTTATATTGTTTGGCGAGAGTAATACATAAAGTAAGATAGTCCTAACTTTTTCGCCCAATCTATGAAAATTGGCATTGTCTGCCTTATATGTTACTTATACAATTTAATCTCATGAGTTTATGCAACTATTAAATATAACAAATATTGTCTATGTTAATGCGTCTCTAAACTGTCGATATCAGGAATTACCCATGCAGATTGAAAGTATAAAATGGTCATATTCTTTCCATGACGTCAACATTTTTTAATAAATGCAGAAGAGATAGAAGTGAGATTCGAACTTAAAAAATATGAACTTAAAAGTTAAAAGAATAAAACTTGAATTAATAACGGTGAGGTTTGCTATATTAATTTATTGATTAGTAATAATAGTATGATCACTATTTTATACACCTAGAAAATAAATAGAACATACCTGAGAAGTACCTGCTTATCATAATTATGAGTGTATATTTTATATATATATAATATATATATATATAATATATTTAATACATATATATATTTAATATATAATATATATATATATATATATACTATAATATATAATTATATATATATATATATATATATATATATATATATTATATATATATATAATAATATATATAATATATATGAATATATAATATTTTATATATATATATATTAATATATATTATAAATTAATATTATTATTGTCATGATCTACAATATGGTCACTTATCATAGAAATAATATAAAATAATAAAATAATAATTAAATTATTAATAATAAAATACACATGTATAATAATAGCAAACAGGGTAGTTTAAGAAACCCATGACTTCACAGGAATATACACGTAAGAATACCCTGATCACAGTCAATACACGATAATAAATGAATTAAAGAAAGTTAAAATGCCGAGCAACACGGGTGAGATATGTATATATAGACAGCATCTTACCAAATCACAATTTAAATATTCTACTAGAACTATAAGAAACGCTTAAAGATGCATATCTGGATAAATTAAGATCGATAAGAGCGATAATATGCACAGCCTTCAAGTGTTAAGTAGAATATTTACAGGAATTAAGCAGCTTTTTATGTATAGGATTACTCAATCTGACTATATACGATAGCAGGATAAAAATCACGAAGTATAAAAGTTAAAAAACCATTACACACCAATTTATCATATATGAATAGGAAAACAAATTCGAAGATTAGAAGCTGTAATAATAACTAATGTTATTTGCCTAGTCTGCGCAGCCTCCTGTATTCCTGTTTTCCGTATTTGTTCTATATTTGAGTGCGTGTAATAATATCAAGGTATACTATTTGCTTCATATACCAAGTAGTAAGTACACATTTACATTAATTAAAATAAAAAATATATCAATATATCAACTTTATAATATCGTATGAGATAAAACGAGCATATAATAAGTACTGATATATAATCTGAAATTGGTAATTGTCGATTTTAATATTTATTTCAAGAATGCATTAAAAGTTTTATGATTATAAAGTTTAATTTCTAAATTCTGATAATTTTCTAATTTTTATTTTCCACGATTTAGCGTTTTTATTTAATGTTACCATACACTAGTTACTTGATAATGAAAAATAATATGTTCTTTCTCCAGCACGAGTAGTTGTCAACATTGTTGTGCTCAGATATAGGTAGAGTATTAATATTGCTCAGTATGAGTAAAGAAAGCAAGGTCAATCAGGTGGTATAACACTTGGTGATACGTCTATCAAGAGTATGCTATCGTGGATCTATAATACAGTAGTATTAGAGTAAATTATGCCATTCAGTATATATATAATATAGATTAAAGCGTAGTGTACTAACCTATAGTTAGTAGAATCACCAGTAGTGGATATGGGAATATAGGTGATGAGTAAGAATAAATATGTCTATTCCTCGCATTACATAATTGTTACATAAACATCATTTACCACACACGGTGGTGTGAACTCCACTTACCCTATCGTTATATTACCAATGAAATAGTATATTTTGAGCCGGTCCGAGTCTACCACGATAGGGTGCTAAGAAGCGAAATACTACTCAGAGTATCTGATGAAATTCCACCATCGGTTAATCCCTCGCGATAAGAATCCCGGAAATACCCGCCTACATCTCAGCCCAAAGGGACAAAGACTGGGTAATTTTTTAAATCGGGACTATAGCATATGTTTGGATGAAAATAAATGCATCTTGCATTACACAATTGTATCAGTAACACTTAAGTCCCAGATGGTTGAAGCCTTAACCTACATGAGTCATAACTAACCAAGAGCTTTTACACCTCCCAGCAACGAATAGGCATAAAAGAAAATCCTACAAGGATTGATGAGTATCATCCACCATGGGAATTGTGCAAACCATAGCCTCCGAAGAACGTCCCCGCCATAATCTGAAACACTCGGGCCCGGCTTGCAGAGCTAGAGGGAATTTTTAATTGTGTTACAAAGCAATATGTGTTGATGATGAAAATAAATGTATGTTTGCATAACAAATTGTACATGAACATTATGTCCCAGGTGGGTTTGAACCCCTTAGGTTTGAACCCTTACCCTTTGATGTTAAAACCAAGAGTTTTACCTCCGCAGCGCACGATAAGGCTATAACAGGAATAACTACCAAGAGGATTGATGAATATGCCACCCATCGGTTATCCTACGGAAGACTCCCCGCTCCTACACTTCCGGCCAGGCGGGCTAAGATTCTAGGTAAGTTTTTATTGGACTTGCAAGTATGTAAGGATAGAAAATAAATGTAGTAATTGTCTATAACAAATTGACACATGAACATATCGTCCAGGTGGTCCTTGAAACCCTTTACCCTCTAATGATGTTAAACAAGAGTTTTAACTCCACCACGATAGCTAAAAGGAAATCTACCAGAGATTGATGATATTCCACCATCGGTTATTTCTCCCGGAAGACTCCCTCCGCCTACAATCGGCGCGCGGGCCAAGACTGCCGAGTGAATGTTTTAAGAATTAAAAGATGTGATGAAATAAATCTATGCATAAAATGTTCAAGTAATTCTTCTTCCTCTACTGGATTTCTGAACCCTACTCCTGATGTTAAACCAAGAGTTTTACCTCTCAGCCCGATAGGCTAAGAGGAAATCTACCAAGGATTGATAATATTCCACCATCGGTTATCCTCCGAAGACTCCCCACCGCCTACACTGGCCAAGGGCAAGCACGGGTAATTTTTATCGGGACTGCATATTGATGGATGAAAATAAACACATGTTCGCATTACAAATTGTACATATAAACATTATGTCCCAGGTGGTTTGAACCCTTACCCTATATATGTTAAAACCAAGAGTTTACCTCCCAGCCACGATAGGCCTAAAAAGGAAATCTATCCAAGGATTTTATGATATCCATCACCAGTTCGGTATATCCTCCGAAGACCCCCCGCATCATCACTAGGGACACAGGGGCAAAAGATCTCTGGTAATTTTATCGGTATCTACACATATTGTATGGATGAATCACATTAATGCACTGTATCATCGCATTATACAAGTTGTACAAACATTATAGACCCAGGTGGCGGTTTGACTCCTTACCCACTATGATGAAAAAAATCAAGAGTTTTACTTCCACACCACGATATGGCTAAGAAACCTACCAAGGATTGATGATATTCCACCATCGCTAATCCTCCGGAAGTACGCCCTGGCGGACACAAGCCCTACACTCGTGCCAAGGCAAGACTGGGATAAATTTTATCGTACTACATGATGTATGGATGGAAATAAACACATTTCGCATTACAAATTGTCAACTAACGCTGTAATGTCCGCAGTGAGGCTTTGAACCCTACCCTAGTCTGATGTTAGAGATACCAATAGTTTTTCCTCCAACAGATAGGACTTAAAAGAAATTCTACCAAGGACTAAATTCCACCACCGGTTATACATTACAGAAACTCCCCCCCCTCACAACTAGGTGTCCGAGGGGCAAGACTGGAAAATTTTTATCGGATACTTACATCATTGTCCACCTGGATGAAAGAGGATGAACGACAATGTCGCATTATCAATTTACATAAACCTTATGTCCCAGGTGGGTTTGAACCCTTACCACCTATGATGTTAAAACCAAGAGATTTACCTCCCAGCCACGATAGGCTCACGAAGGAATCTACCAAAGGATGAATGATATTCCAATACCACCATCGTCTATCTCCGGAATACCCCCGCCTACAACTCGGCCAGGGGCAAGACTGGGTAATTTTTATTGGGCAACTGCTGTGTTTGTCTACGTCATATATTTATCTTGATGCCAAAGATATTAATGCGATGTTGCGCTTAACTAATTTGATATTGAAACAATTTATGTCCCAGCTGGGTTTGAACCATTAATCCAAATCCTATGCACTGTTAAAAACCAATATTTACCACCTCCCAGCCATCCGATCGAAGCTAAAGGAAGAGATAAATTTACCCAGGGAGTTGATTGAATAATTAACATACCATCGTTATCCTCCGGAAGAACATCACTACCGCCTACAAGCTCGGCCCAAGGGCCAAAGACTGGTAACTTTTTCTTGAACCTGTACTGAAACCCGAAGATCTGTCCCAGCATTACTTGTAATGATGAAAAATAAATGCATCCCTCGCATTACAAATTGTACACACTATATACATTATGTCCTCGGTATGCCTGGTTGAACACCATAGCGCGCTTCAAATCGCGTCCCAGCATGATTTCCGCAAAATAAGACTTTCGTAGGACACATCGCCAGGCCGCATAGCGAAAGCGAACTTTTTCCCGCAGGATGTGATTAAGTATATACCACTCCAATCGGTTATCCTCCTTAAATACGTTATCCTCGCGTTTTCCAGAGCACCGTGACCTACCTCGGTGCGCGCAGCAGAGGCAATACGACCTGTAATACTTTTTTTTACTCCGGACTATACAATATGTAGGATAAACAAATCATGTATCACATTTATCAATCTGTAACCAGCAAAAAACATAATGTCCAGGTGTTTGCCAACAACCCTTACCGAACGTTGTTTCCGATTCTGTATCACCATGTGATGTGTGAAAGATCACCCAAGTAGTTGTGTATCCTCCCATGCTCACGATAGGGCTAAGGTCAATATCTCTAGACGAATTTTGATTGCAATGAACTGAATTCTCACATCCCCGAGATCTGTTTATTAAATACCCCGACCGGAGCGAGTACGACACCCTCCGCCTATGGCACTCGGTCCAGGCGCAACTGGACTAAGTAGTTTATCACTACTGTGGACTTCCAAGTATGCATATTGCTACTGGATGAAATATCATGTTCGCATACGCAGAATTGATACATACAAAAACGTATTATCGTCGTGCAGGCTGGAAGTCATGTCGAACGCCTTACCCGCACTATTGGTGCGATGTTTTAGAATAAGTCGCGAGGTAGACGGTTGTACTCGCGAGTCTTACGATATTGTAAGTGTAAAGTGACACGAGTCTACTAGTGCAGCAGGAATACATAGGAGTGGCCACTCTATGTAGTATATCCCGACAGACTCAACACTGACCGCTCTACTATCTGGCACAAGGAGCAAGACTGGTAATTTATCGGGACTGCGCGCAGCACTGTATGGATGAACATAATGCACTGGTTCGCAATTACAAATTGTACATATAACCCCCATTCTAATGAGGACGCCGATATGGAGAGTGGAGTGCGCGTTTGAACCTTACTACCTATATGTTAAAGACCAAGACGTTTTATCTTCCTCAAAAACACTACGATCCAGTTCTAAAAGAAAATCGCTACGCGAGTCATGATATTCCAATCAAGACCCTAATGCAGGTTATCACATCTGCGGAGACGTCACCCCGCCTACACTCCCACCGGCCAGGGGCAAGACTGTGATACACTAATCCCTTTTATCAGGAGCATGGGCATCATTCTAACAATACTATGCACTAAATAATCCGCATAATAATGTATACGCTATAACAATTGGACCTGATATAAACATAATCAATTGTAATATCTCACCATGTGTGTCTTGGCTCTGTAAACCCCTATATACTTTCAGGGACCTAACAGAAGTTTTACCTCTACTATCCCACCACGATACTCACAGAAGGAATCCATATCAAATTACTGGTTCGACCTTTAACGGCATGAATTCACACAAGAAAATACGAAGAATATCGAATACTTAGAAAGAAATGAGAGAGACGAAATAACTATATCCTAAACATGACATATATTGCACCAAAACTCATGAGATAATTACATCACACCTTAGTAATTACAGCAACACACAAAACAGTATAATAATGGAATATAAACTAAAATAATAAAACCACCCTCAGAGGCCATACAACATAGTTAATGATACAAGTCAACTCACAAGAGAGAGACATTAGAGAAAGATAAATAATTTATGAAAGAAATAATTATGAAGGAGGAGGTGTAGAAAAATCAAATAAGCTCCGAGAGAATATACTGATATCCATAGGTGGAAAATTATACAAAGTCTTTATGAACGAAAGAGTTACAAGACAATATACCAGAAAGCCTAAATAACAGGCTTAGAGAAGTATATTAAAGAGAATAATGAAAACATGTCATGTATAACTATATTAATTTAAGAGCAAAATATAATACCACTAAATATAGTAAGAGATAATGAGATAGAAGTAGGAAATCAAATAGAGAACATAATTGCATCTTATACTAAGCATGAGAGAGAAAAAAGATAATAGATAGATATTCACGAGAGAGAAAAGTTATATGAACGAATCATATAGGAGTATATGTAATTTAATATATCATAATTAAGCTGTAGTTTACATAGAACAGTATAATAGACTATTAAGGGAGCGAGGAAATATTATATAGGCAGGAGATCCACATTTAATCTAAAAATGTGACATAACTCCTTAAACATGTCATATGTAGATCCCTCTATCAAATTAGGGTCTTATTCCTACACACGACACCGTATTTATACTAACTACTAAATATAAATCAAATTAAAACCACCATGAATTTACTCTCTTATGTACTACTTTAAACTCTAATATTTGTACTATTACTACTATTACATAACTACTCACTTACTACTATCAACTAACTACTTACACACTCAACCTAATATAACTCAACCTAATATAAATCAACCTAATAAATATATAAAATAAATAATAATATTAATTATATAATAATAATCAATAATAATAAGATAATAATATAATATATATTATTGATATAATAGTTCCACAATATAATAAAATAATATAAGTAATATTTAGCTACAAAAAAAATAAATAATTATCAACAATATAAAATAACTATCACAAAATGTGTCAATAAAATACTATAAAAAATAGATACACAGACAGAAAATACTACCATCTATTCTTATCCCCAACGAGTTATTCAGTACTAGCTTTGGATACCAATTCTTGTGCAATGAAAATAGTAGTAGGCTTACAGCCGTCCTTGTGGTTCTCTCAAAGTAGCTGTCATAGATTCCTTTCCTCGTTTCGTAGATATACTTTTCCTTTGGAAAAGCTAAGAATAATAATGACCTATTCACTTTCTGAGTATCTATTATCTTTGCAGCGTTAATAGACTTTAGTATTATTATATGACTTGTACGCTAATTTATCTACGCAATTTCACTAATATTACTCACTCCGAAACTCAAGAGCATCTATTAGTGAATGAAATAATATTAATTAGTGAGTAACCTAGGCTATTTCCGAGTCAGATATTAATTAGTAAAACATTTCTCTGAATAGGAACTGTGTATACCATCATAAAACATATCCCAAAACGTCTTTAAAGACCGCTGAATAACCGCCATACTGACCAAAAAGTATGAGAGTAGAAAATATAGAGAGCAATATAAGAAAGTAACTGCGAGACGAGATAAATACCTGTAGCGATGAGGGAAAGAGAAGAACATAGAGAAAAGGAGAGAAAGAAGAAGAGAGAAGAAGAGAAAGAGGACACAACAGTAATCAGTACTACATTTCAACCAGTGAGGACACTCATCCAGGAATTAGAAATAAAAATCATGTCGCAAGCTATCATGCGAGAAAGGCGATTCCATATACAGTACAGAAAGACTCTCGAGAAGAAAGAGACTTAACATGCACCCTACCACTATCTTGATCGTCGAAGATGATAGAAGTATGTAGCAGCGAAATATATCGAGCGAGCTTTCCTAACTCAGAGTGCAGCTTCGTAAAATTACTTGTATTATCAGCATATAGCAATATAGAGCTAATATTTTGAGAGATTCATAATATATACTCAGTTAACAAATTAGATAATCTCCTCTTTGCGCTTTATCACGCTATAATTATAAAAATATTTTGAGATATGAGGAGACTAATCACCTAAAATAATCATTCATAGCGCGTTATCACGTGATTCCAAAAAATTCATAATTTCATCTCCTCGCCCTGACCAGCAAAAGCCTCCGAAAGTTCGGAGGCGTTAACATTATTGCAACAACTAAACAAGTCTTCAGACAAATTAGCCTCGTTTAACTCTGAGAGGAAATGATCTCAGGCGAGAGAATAGCTCGGAATGCGGTAGAATCACATGTCGCACAAGGAAAAAGAATTTCTAATCCGAAACCTCGACAAGTCCATGATAGAGTGAGAGCTCTTAGCGCTCTGGGTATACCTTTTCAAATTAATGAGAGAAAGCCAGCTAACTACAGGGAAAATGGCTGAATATGATTGTAGGCCCGCCAGACCTAAGGATTTAGAGAGTTATGTTCCGGATTCACAGAATTAGGACAGACGCGAAAGCCGGAGTCATTTAATCTGTAAGCTATTAGAGAAAAAGTAGGAGATGGGTGGAAATGTATAATGCATACTCCCTGGGAACAAACGTGCTATAAGATGTTCAGATATAAGTTTATCATGATATATTGTGTATTAACTTGTAATAAGTTAATACTTTATTTGCCACACGATTATTGTGTAGTATATACTTATATATAGTAAATTTTAACATTTTATTTATGGTCATATTGGAATAAGATAATAATAGACTAACGTATTTTTTTATTTCATGACTTAATGGGAAAACTATTAACATTAAATATTCCTATACTATCATACGCCAGTAATCCCAAACAAATAATTATATCATTTCTGCTGAAAGATGCCTGAATACGAAGTTCGAGGCGAAAATGTTTGCCAACAACAACAAGTCATAACAAAGCTCTTAAGTCCTGAGAATCGCACCTCTCTAGTCTAGGACCTTATTCTATAAAACTTCTATAGTCAATTACCATTGGATCAGGACGAGGAGAATACGCGAACTCCATGTGAGAGGAAAGATGCCGACCCCTATATACCTTTTCAAACCCTCGCAAGATGGCGTGTATACCAAACCCACTGAACTTATAGTTTAATCGGAGACATTATATGAGAACCCTTTCTTAGAAGAAATAATGGAATACATCATTGTGATTATTTCATATTCAAGTTAAACATGGAGAAAATAATTAATGCACTATGTCGTAGACAATTTTAAGATTTTTATTGTGGAACGACTACTAATCTCTAACGTTATCTTTTTGACAACATTTGCTGTAGCTAACCATGACCTACGGAAGTATAAATATTGTCGCACTAAGAATTTTTTTTGGCATCACCATGTAACCTCCATGCAGTATGAGCCCGTACATAAGGACGTTTTATATCATCGAACTGGACACTACTTTGCTTACATCTCAATATAATTGCAATCACATAGCGAGAATCACTCAAATCTCAATCTACCATTTACTATACGATCTGAAAAGAAATATGCCAAAAATCCAGTCGAGAAGGCAGACGATGCAATTGAGCATTTACACTAACATACAAGTACATCACAACAATAGAAGCTCAATATTAAGTCCCCGAAGAAATGATTCTCACAAATAGCTCTCTTAGACTTCAAGGAAAAAGACATTCTACGAACGACTCTGAGAGAAAGCCATCCGAGGCGCTCTTCTAGTCCATTTGAGCTAGAGCTACCTACCCAGTGATAGTGATCTGTAAGCCCAATCGTGGGTCTTTAGATCTTGCGGACCACTACGGTCTCGAACGTGGCGGTTCACCACGCTATGTCCGATACTTGCCACGCATCATCTGCTAGGAGTCCAGAAATCGAATCCCCCAGCATGAATAAATATACAGAGGGTGTTTACAATATACTATTCTGATAAAGTAGAGAAAAGCGAGAGAGTGCGCGTAGAGCTGAGAATATTAATTAGTATTTCTGTTAGTATTCCTTTATACTATAGTACCACTTTATGAAAACACTTGTATAAAACCATATGTTTTCAGTATTTTAAATTATTTGGGTATCGTACTAGGTAATTTATTATGATAGGGTGACTAAGTTATTTTAAAATATCATAAATAATTAAATAATTAAAATAAATATAAGTAATAAATAAATAATATAATAATACTATGGACATAATATTAATAAATATATAAGTATATCATTAATATATCACTATGCTGTAAACTATAATTAAATATTAAAAAGTATTTCATTTTTTTATTAAGTGTCATTAATATATATATTATACGACTACACATAAATATTTATAGTTAGAAAATATATGCGCTAGTTACTAAAGATAAGTGATATAATATATATGAAAGTAAAATATAATATACACACACTTTTTAAGCGGAATCGAATAGTTATTAGTATTAGAACTATCGTAATAACTTAAGTGAATGAAAATTGTATTTATATTTTTTGCATTTGGAATTTTAGCTTGTTGTCTTGTAAAAAAATCGATAGGTAGATAGTTAAAATTGTGAGATAGTAGTGAGAGAAGAGAGTCGAGAGAAGAGATGAGAGAGAGAGAGAGAGAGAGAGAGAGAAGAGACAGAGAGAGGAGAGAGTAAGAAAAGAGAGAGAAAAATGGCTATTATATAGGTAGATAGGAGGTGACGGATTGTAGAAAAGGTAAAAATGAGAGTCTGAGAGAAAAGGGTAGGAAGGTGAAAATGAGAGAGTGTTATGAAAGAGTGACAGTAATATGTAATATGGAGTGAGAGGAAGGTAAAGGGTGGGAGGTATGGGAGGCTGAGAAGATAAATAAGAGTAGGGAGATAAGGTATAGAGGAAATATAGTGATTGAGTTAAAGTAAAGGGGAGAGTTGGATAAAAAATGAAATAAAATAGAGAAGCGTAAATAGTGGAGTGAAAAGGTAGTGCCACCACAGTCAATAACGTGAAAATGGAAAGCTTCTCTGTTTTCAAATTTCAATGTGCAATGCGTACAGGTAAAATATTTCTGTTGAGAGTGTTTCTCCTTCTGTTTTGATTTCTTTGTTGCTGATTTTTGGTTAATTTCTCTTGAGTGAGGAGGAAGATACTGGTCACAAAATATTTTTGGCACCTTGTCCTGACCCTGAATCATGGTATGGGCACACCAAACCCCTGGATGAGATTCCCATTTATGGTCCATAACTTCAGCAAGATCCAAGAATGCAGCTCCACATGAGCAGCAAACAAAGGTGTGATCATTTACCCATTCGCCACTAAATTCATTGTCAGTTGGAGATAACGGAACCTCCTCCACCTCTTCTTCCGTAAAATCCGTGGCATCTTTTGGATGCATGCCTGACCTTGTTCTTGAAAGCATTATATTTTCATTATCGCTATTTTTTTGTAGTTTATCTTTCTTTTTTACCCTTGTCTTTGCCTTTCTTGCATATAATCGTCGTGTAGGTGTAGGCAAATTTTCAACTTTATCTTCATCATCCTCATTCCTTTTCCTAGACTGCAATCTCTTCAATGCCAAACACGATGAAAGAGAGATTCTCTTTATTCTAATCTTTTGATTTAATAGAGAACTCTTTTTCTTCCTACCCTTTCCAATAAACTTCTTGCGTAGTAAATATTGTATATTCATATCCAATTCTTTGGATGCATAGGAATCAATTACACTATTAGTTAACCTACAATCTAACTTCATTTTTGTATACTTTAGCATACCAGCTGTAGGTGAAATACACAAATTTTCTGGCAGTGTGGCATAATCTGGATCAACACGTATGGGCAGTGATAAATGTTGTCTAGTTTTATCAGAATTATTTAGAACATTAACTTGTGTTAACCTATTAATTTTACCATCAAAATAATTTAAATGATTGTCTAAGGCATTCCATGAATAATGGGTTTGGTCCCAAATCTGATCAACATTATCATTCGTTTCACAAATTTTTTCACTCCTTTCACCAAGATGATTCGTATTATGTAGTGTAATACAATCCTCATCTGTGACATCTTTATCTCCACATGTTGAACAAATACTCTTATTAAAATGTACAACTTTCAAATGCAAAAGCAAACCATTTTCACATGAAAATATACATAAACAATAAGAACAAGTATAGTTACTCTGAAGTAAAAGTGTTTTAAACATATGTTGAGGATAAATAAAAGTTTTTCCACTACAGAAACATGACTGACATGATTGAATCATATACAAATATCTGTGTATATTTATATGAAGTCTTACAGAATCCATATTTTTCAAAAAGATTCCACAACATTTACAAATATAATAAGGATTCCCATATAATAAATCACTATAGGAATGTAATACATTACCAGTACGTTCATTCATATAATGAATGAAAGAATCAGTCTGGTAAATTGGAATATAAGTGACACATCCATGAGACTTGGCACAGTGTAACATTAAATCCTCATAAAAAGTATCACATAAAATACAAACATCTGAAATAATGATCTTCCTTTCAATTAAATTTGAATACGAATCTTTTTTCAATAAATTATCAGAACAATCATTTTCAGAATTTGTAGTATTTTCAAATTTTAAATCCTTTATAATTTCTTTATTTTCATTATGATTCTCATTCTTCTTATTAAAATCAGATTGATTTACGGTATCATTTAATAAAGTAGGTGATCCTTGGCATTTACTTTCTTGCGGAACATTCAACATTTCATTATTTTTAATGTCTAACTCCACATCAGCACTAATTTTCATAACAGCATCAGATTTATTTACTACTCTGTTACGCACATTTGGTGCATTAAGTGGTGTCAGTAAGAAGAGCGAGATTTGGGGTGAGGTGCCGGGGGGCTTTGAGTGAGCCGGGTAGTGATGAGTTTTGGTTTGAACAAAAATGCGGCGCGGAAAGATTGGGAGATGTAGTCTGTGGTGGCGCGGGCCGGGGGAACGCTAGGGAAAAGTGAGAGTGACATTGGCTGTTATGGTGCGACAAAGTGGCAAGGGATCTAGTAATAGGGGCTGTTTGGTACTATTAGAAAGATTTCAGGTTATGTAGTAATTATTATTATGTGATTATATGTGAGTTATTGTATATGGTAGTTGGATGAGGTTAGGTTAGGGTGATGCGAGCAGGGGCTGGGTTGTAGTAAGGGGGATGGGTGGGGCAGGAGCAGGGCGGGGGATGGGGAGTTTAGAATGAATTGTTCAGTATGTTGTACGGATTGGAGAGGGCAGGGTAGTGGAGGGGTGGGTGGGTCGCAGTCACGAAGTGTATAAGAAATTTGGCTGCGGTGTAATGCGAGGATGGAGGTTGCTCCCAATTTCATATAACACACTTTTTTAAGCATTTCCATGACTTTATTACGCACTTGAATTTTGAGGTCATAGTCAATGTTCGGACTTTGGTAAATTTAATACTAGGATATTTTCAAATAGTTTAAGAGTGGGCGTGGTGCGCCGGCGAGTTGTCGTTGGGGAGCGGGATCTGGTGATAGGGCTGAGGAACGTGGTTGGTGGTTTTTAATGGGAGAGGGGGGGGTCGTGAAGAACACGGATGGGGGGCGATGCGCTACACAATTGAGCTATACAACAAATGCTTAGTCCCATTCTTTCTCACATCAAGTCCCTGTATGTTTTTTTTTTCATTAATTAGAACACTTGTTGCTTTGACGGGCGATTTTCGTGCACAGGAGCTAACATATATTATTAACGATCTGTCCCTGGATCCTGAGAAAAAATAAGGGAGGGAGGACCATCTTCGGAAGATCGCAAACAGGTGGACCGCCACCTTGGTTTTAAAAAGGTGCTCCCACTCTTGCAAGGAAACAAATTAACCAAAGACAGTTACATTCATTATTAAGCTGGATCACTTATTCCACTCTCCCTATCTGATACCAAGGAAACGGAATCTGTCTACCAAATCTGGCAGAATGCCCCTTTCTTCTAACGTAGTGGTGTACTCGTTACCTTCCCGCTCGCTCCCCTGTGTATTCCTTCCATCGGCGTTTCCCCAATGAACACTCCCCATGCCTTTCCGGAAGCTGCCGCCGTTCGCTTGCGACGAATGGTACACAACTTGAGTATCCCCTGCTCCCAACATCTACCTGATCCTGACATCTGGAAATCCAAACAACCCGCCACCTTGTTAAGGCTGCTCCACTCTTGCAAGAAACAAATTACACTTTATTAGACCCCCTTCTCACGTAGTGGTGACTGGCAATGACACAGCTGGCAGCGAGGTCAGAGTGGCCTCCTCTTTTCTTAGCTGTTTCCCGGATACCATTCGACAAGGTCGCCTCCATCAATGTACTATTATCCTGCTCTCCGGCAAAGCTTCCGATCTTATTGGCAAGAGTGCTGGATCACCGAAGGGCGAAACTTAAAAATATAAAGCCGAACATTGGTGTGTGGTCTTCTCACACTGGCGGAATCGCTTGCAGGTGGTGGTCCTCTCACGCCTCAGCATTGGTCACACCAATATTACTCATTTCCACTACAGGTCACGGAATACTCCCCCCGCCTGCAAATTATGCCGTCGCCACGCCCCGTAATATGTTCAACACATCTTCATTGATCGCCCTTAACTGATTCCCACCTGCACTCACCATTTTCTTACACTATGGTCCATAGCACCTTCTGAAAGGCTATCCTATGTCTTATAAGAATCGTTTCACCTCAATAGTAGCTCAGTATTTGACTTCCTTCAATATCTGAATATTCGTGAAGATACTAAATTGAGAACAGCATAAGTATTGTCATGCAAGGTCTGGAAGATACAATGCTTCTTAAATTTAAGTTATTTAGTGATTATATTTGTAAATTAGTAGAGTAGGTATGTCTAATAGCATTTATAGCGAAAGGGTTATGTTATATAAACTTCTTTGCTGTTAATTTGAAAGTTGGGGTAATAGGCTAGGGATGAGTTCCACAGTAAAGATTCTTTAAAGATCTTGAACATTCTTCAAGTGGGACTCAGCCCGGAACAAAAATCAAACCCTCCCCATAAAGATCTTGAATGTTCTTCCAAAGAGAAGTGTCCCTTGAATTACAATTTTTAAGTCTGGTTTAAGCAATTTATAATCTCGCTGCAGCATGATTTTACATCCTTAAGTTTCAATCTTTAATTGAAACAAACCTCTTAGAGTTACGCCCCCCTGTGTTAATACATTTTGTCAACCTTTTTACTCGAGTATATTCTCATAAAATTTATTGTACGTTATTATTTAGAGAGTTTTTGATCGTTAATTCTAACATGATTAATTATTAACGAATTTAATTCATTAATTTACTTATATTTTCTTTGATTTTAATAATGGTTGCCACTGCGAATCTTTAAAATCTCTTTGTCGCGATATTTTATTTTAATTTTTCTATCTATAGTTTTTCCAATATTAATGAAAATAATTGATTTTTTAAAATTAGTTTATTATTATTATTATTATTATTATTATTATTATTATTATTATTATTATTATTATTATTATTATTATTATTATTATTATTATTATTATTATTATTGTTCTTGTTGTTTTAGGTACAGGAATGTCATCTCGTAGCGAAAAAGGTCCTTCACAAAAAGTTTCCACTAGTTCTTCAATTTCCCAAAGAAAAATGAAGTTTATGACTTCTAATAAGGGTATTAGAAATATGAAAGTGAATAGTCGGTTAAAAAACATTCTTTCCAGTCGGAAAAAAGGAGAAGTCATGCAAAGATCCAACAAAAGAAATTTAAGACGACTAAGATTACGAAAAAGAAAAGTTGAGGAAAATGATAATAGTAAACGTATTACAAGGAATTCTGTAGCAGTTTTTGTAGAAAAAAGTGATTCTGATATAAGTGAAGTAAAAAAGCGATTACCTGAGAGAGCTATTCAGATAGTGAGGAAAAATATTGGTTCTAAGAAAGAAAAAGAAATATTATCAAAGGAGAAAGAAAAAGAAATAGTATTAAAGGATAAAGAAAAAGAAATAGTATCAAAGGGAGTTGAGAGGAAAACGGTTAAAACTAAAAGCAAGTTGGAGGAAATTGTTAACAAAGAATATGAAAATAAAGAAAATGCGAAAATTGAAATTAAAAATACGTCAACAAATTGCATTCAAAATGCAATCAAGAAATTGGTACCTTTATCCAAAAAATTTGGCTCAAAACCAAACTTGCAGAAAAAATTTGATGCCAATTCCGAATCTCCTCATCAACACTTGCAGAAGAAATGCAATGCAAATTCTGAGTCTGCTCATCATACTCATGCAGATAAAAAGAAACTCAAAATCACCCGTAAAACATTTGAAGCTATTGAAATTCTACGTAATCATGTTTCTAAACAAAAAAGAAAATTTAAAAATAAGATAAATCAGAACAGAAAATTATCTCAATCTAGAATTCCTAGGTCCCTAACAGATATCAAAAACAAGGAAATGATAAAAAATAATAATGATAGCGATTCGGCCTCTGAACCTGAAGTTATTCGTAATTTCCGTGAAAAACGAGTTTTTGGTAGAGGAGGATTAAGATCTAGAAAATCATATTCACCTCGATACTCATTAAGACCTTCTATTAGCCTTAATAACCAAGAAGAATCAAAAGTCATCAATGAGAATAAAGGGGTGGGAGACGAGGAAGAAGAATTAATTGTAAAACCTCGAACTGGTATAAAACGAAAGTACAATATAGGAGATGATGATGAAACAATTGATGATACCCAAAATAATAAGTTGTCTACCCAAGAAAGTAGCAATTCAAATACAGTAAATTCTAATAATAGGAAGAGAAGAAAATCCCTATCAGCAATACCAGATTCCGAAACCCAGTCGGTAATTAAAGAGCAAATTAAGAACAGTTCTTTTGAGTCGAAAACATTGAAAAGCGGTAAAATCGTAAGTCGTAGAAAATCCTTGCCAACATTTAAAAATTCTGATTCGAAAATTAGCCGATTTTATTATATGGCTCATAAAAAGTTTTCCAGATTGAAGTTACTTTGCCAAAATACTGATTCTGAAACATCCAGCTTTGAAGGGTTTTGTCCATCTCCAAAGAAAGTAGTAAGACGTTGGTCTACAGAAAATGCTGACATTTCAATGGTACCTAAACTTGATACCACTTCTATTAAAAATTCTTCAACTTCAGTACCAAAAATTTCAAAATCAAAATCACCCCGAACAAGTAAACCAAAGGTCAAGAAAAGTAAAGAATGCAAGAAGGATGTCCATAAAACTAAGAAAAAAATTACAAGACCAATTAAACAAAGGAAACGTAAATATTTAACTCCCGAAACTGTTGATTCAGATTCTGATTCCTTGTCAGATGTTCCATTAACTGAGCGTCAGAAGAATACTAGGTATTATATTATGTCTCCTAAAAATATTGAAAATACAAATGTTAAGAGTTGTGAAAGTAAAGAAGTCAACAGTAATAAAAGTACTGATGTCAAGTATGATGTTAATGGAATTAAAAATTCACAAGAAACGTTAAGCAATACTTTATCTGATGTTTCACACAAGAAAGCAGCAGAATGTAAGAAGCGGCATTCAGATGGACAGGAATCTAAGAAG
Source organism: Trachelipus rathkii (assembly GCA_015478945.1). Taxonomy (NCBI): domain Eukaryota; kingdom Metazoa; phylum Arthropoda; class Malacostraca; order Isopoda; family Trachelipodidae; genus Trachelipus; species Trachelipus rathkii. The sequence continues at coordinate 78,283 of JABUQX010026183.1, forward strand.
AAAAGATGCAAAGTTGCAAAAGTCTCTGATTCAGAATCATTATTGGAAGATGTTCCATTAAGTGTTCGTAGTAAACGTAAGAAAAACATTAGGAAAAAGTTGCATCCTAGTGTTTCAGATAGTAATGCTGTTGGTCTGGTGGATATCAATCATACAGCTGATGTTATGCCTTGTGATAAGGTACAAATACTCAAGAAAAAAGTCCAAAGTAAAAGTAACAAAAAAAGGAAGACTAAGGATGTTGAAGTTGCAATTGCTGAGTGCTCCTCTGTTTTCCTAAAAGATGTGCATAGTAAGGCTAGTGATGTAGAGGATAAACAGTTATTAGACTTGAAAGGAGACAAAGGCTTTGTTGAAAGCGATAATAAAATTAAGATAAAACCAAAGAGAAAATATACCTTTAAGAAAAAGCTCTCCAACAGTATTGATGATGATAAGAGTTTGAAAACTAAAATGAAGAAAAACATGAAGGAAGTTCGTGTCTTGTCCTATAAATCATTAAATACAAAGGACGGGGTTGTCCCTATCAATGGAAAAATTTCTGAAGGTGAAATTGGAGAAGAGTTGAAGAAGAAAGCTACAAAGACTAAAAGACCTTATGTTAGAAGAAACAGAAAGAAAATTGATGAAAATTCTCCTGCAGTGACTAAAATCAAAAATGACCTTCCTCCAATGGATGTCAATGCTGAAAATGATGATGGGATTGGTTTTCTTTGTACAGATTGTGGACTTAGTTTCGATTCGGCACTGTCAAGGGAAGATCATCGACAAGATTGCCGAAACATTGCCTTTGAAATGAGTTTAATGGCCGAGGATTACCTCTATGAATGTCCTTATTGCCAGCTTACTTTTGCATTGAAGGGAACACAAAGGAAGCATATTACATCATGTAGACTTGGTAGATCACGAAAAAATGGTCAACGTAAAAAAAAGGTTACTAATAAATTATCTAGTAAGAAAAAGTCTTCCTGTACTTCATTACCTGAAGTAATAGATAATCGTACTACTCCTCATGATATTCCCTTGCAACAAACTGCTGAAAGAATTGTGGAGAACGAGACTCCTGCAGAAGATATCAGTTTAATAGGAAATCATTTAGCATCTTACTGCAAAGAACAGACCGGGGTTACAGAAATATGTTCTCTCCTCTTAAAATACAAACTTTGTACAAATGGATTAAGATGTTTACTCAATTCTTCTCCACCAATTCGTGACGCTAAGCATACTGTGATAAATGTAAATGCCGAATCTCCCTTTTCTTCCTATACTCAAGGCTTCAGTTACAAAGCTCTACAAAATCTAATGACTGAATCCGAAGATCTCTTAAATCAATTGGAAACAGTTCCGGACACTGTACTTCATGCTGGCGCAAATGACAAGGAAGAGTGTCTGTTTATAACGAAGGCAGATTTGTTCAAAGCCTTATCACAGGTTGAAGAAATGTTGAAAAAAGTAGTTGATTTGAACTCGCTTCATAAAAAAGAGAGAATGCTGAGTGATATGAAACAGATGTTTCAGTCTGAGACTGGCAGCTGATAAATGCATGTGAGAGAACCCTTCTATTTCCTGTTTTTTTAATAATAATAATAATAATAATAATAATAATAATAATAATAATAATAATAATAATAATAATAATAATAATAATAATGTAATAATAATGTAAATAGTTTTTTGGGGAGCTTTGATATTTCTTTATAAAGTGAAGAAATTCGGAA
>JABUQX010026183.1:82500-112500 GCA_015478945.1 Trachelipus rathkii
GTAGTCGGTTGGTTAAGCGGATGTATAGTGGTGAGTGTGTTGGGAATCGACCGGCTGGGAGACCTAAGAAAAAGTGGATTGAGTGAATGAAGGAATGCCTGGAGGAGAGAAATGCGAGTTTGGCAGAGGGGAGAAGAAAGGTGCATAATAGGAGTGAATGGCTGGGTTTTGTGATGGGGTATGGTTGTGACCCACCTGGGCCAAGGGATGAACCCCACACTCTGACGAGATGCCATAGTGAGAGTCCGTCGCGGTCCCGTGAAACTCTGGGTGGATTTTCTGACTGTAACGAGTTCTCACTTATAGGTATAAAGGGGGCGGTAAGGCTGGGCTTTCTTTACGACTTGTCATTTTCTTCTGCTATTCTGTTTCCGGTGCATGTTACGCACCTTACCCCGTCTTGAGGAAAGAAGGTGGATGATGATGAAAATATCAAGTGTCTGTGCAGGAATAAACGATTGTCTACAGTTTCTAATTTTTAAATTTGTTATTTGAATTACTTCTTCTCACATACCCCACAGGTCTAAAAAATTTTTTCGAGAAGGCACGAGATTCGGAATTTTTTTTTTATTTATTTAAGGAAATTGTGGGAACATTCAATCGAGTGAAGTACATTACTTTGCTCATTAACTTTAAAATATTTTGTTTAATGACTACGGTCAACTTTTCTCTATGTTGATGACCTTGCGTTATATATAGCCAATGCCAGGCTGCCTTTTCTCGAACGGCAACTTCAACTAACTATTGAGAATATTTCACAATGGGGTAACTCCCATGCCTTCTATATTTCTCCCACCAAAACCTCAGCAGTGCTTTTTAAGAAAAAAGGGAATAGAAGAACCTGCCACCTTCTTCCAGCAAACCTCACCTTATATCTGCGGTAACTTCACAAGTCAAATTTCTAGGACTCATTCTAGATGACCACTTAACATATGCACCGCATATTAAACTGCTGAAAACTTGCCATCGCGCGCTTGACCTGTTACGTCATCTCGCCTCAAAATCTTGGGGTGCTGATCGCAAGTCCCTTTTACGTCTTTACATATCCCTAATCCGATCGAAACTGGACTATGGCTGTGCAGTATATGGTCAGGGCTCCACAACACTACTACACCTGTTAGAACCCATCCATAACGAGACGATCCGTATCTCCACTGGAGCCTTCCGATCGTCTCCCCGGGTGAGCCTTGAAGTTTAATCCAATGTGATGCCAATCTCTCTTCGAAGAGAATACATCATGTATACAAGTTATCTTCGTTCTCATACCCCAAAACCATCTGCTCTGACACCGATTCTGTAGGAGATACCTCAGAATCCTATTTTCTGGTCATTTGCAAACAGTTCATAACATCCTTAATTTCCTTAACATCCCTTGTGCTGCGCCTTTCTCTTACGACGAAGGGTACACACCTTGGCTATTCCCTGCTCCCACCATTTGCTTGTCTCTGACCGATCTCTTCAAGTCTAACCACCCTGCTGCCTTGTTAAAAGCATCATTCCTGTCTCATTCCGTAGTTCACGATAAATTTACTCCAGTGTTTACTGACGCTCTAAACGGACAGTGTGGGCATCTGCTTGTCTTTCCTGAACCCCGCAACTTCTCCCATACCCTCCCCTCTTATGCTTCAATTATTTACAGAGAATTAATGGCGTATTAATGATGCGCTTTCTCGATTCCTAATCCTTAACCAAGATCACATTTTATGGTCATTTATTCAGATTCGCTCAGCACGCTACAAGCGCTTAAAACCCCTTATTCTGAAAACGCAATGGTATCCGCTGTACAACAATTTCTTCGGCTGCTCCACTCCTGTAAGAAACAAATGGCCGCATCCTCTTTTCGGAGTTGTTCCAGGTACCTCCCGGATGCCATTCGACAAGGCTGCCTCCCATCAACCGATTACTATCCTGCTCCCCGACAAGGCTTTCGATCTTGTTGGCAAGAGTGCTGGACGAGTGATCAGCAGGGAGCGAAACTCGGAAACATAAAGCCTAGTATTGGTGAGTGGTCTTCCTCCCATAGACGAAAGCGCTTAAACGAGGTGATACTTACACGCCTCCGTATTTTCCACACCAATATCACTCGCAGTCACTATATGTCACTGGACCCTCCTCCCATTTGCAAATTTTGACGTCGGCACACCCCGCAATCTGTTCGCCATGTCTTCGTTGACTGTTCTCAGCTGGACCCTATTCGCCGTCGTCATTTTCCTACTTTACGGTCCATAACATCTAGAAGATTATCCCATATCTTATCTGAATCTTCCCACTTTAGCAGTAACTCTATTTTCTTGTATCTTCAAAAAGTGAATATTCTTTATAACATTTGATTTTATGGTAATATTAGGACTATTTTTAATGCAAGGATACAGTTTTATTTAGTTTTTATTTATTTTTGACTGACTGAATATTCATTTCGCCATTCAAATCTTCCTTTGACATTTGAAACATGTATGTGCCAGGGCCCTCCCATGGTGCTGATTTTTCAGCCCAGTGTGGCGGCCGCTTTGTGAGCCGTGGTGGGTTATGTGCACTGACTCAAAAAAAAATTGTATACTGCTCAACTTTTTTTTTTTTTTTTTTTTTTTTAACACCGAACTTATCGTTTCCTCATGATCTTTGGAATTTTTTTCCATTCATCTTATTCTGAAGTTTTTGAAGGTTTTACTTTTCCTTTTCTTTAGCTATTTTCTTGTGCATAAGGTCAATAAATTGGCCTACTAAATCTTGTTAACCACTTCTGCACGCTCATTGTCATTTAGCATTCTAGACTAACGAAATTTAGGCCATTTAAGAGAAATTTCATGAATATAGGCGATTCATATGCTTAGCCGGAACTTTTAAAGTTTTATAGATTTGGATAGTCATCAGAAATTTTAAAATGTTTTAAGAAATTTCACATGTTAAAGCAATACTAACCTCTTTAGTTCCTTTATAGTGCTCCAGATTGCACGCTAAGTATTCTACATTATTTTACATACTTTTATGTTTGATTTGCGGAGTGAGGCCAATCCAGTAATTTTAACATTATATTACCTATACCTGGGCAGTCCTGTAATAGATATCACTGAAAGTATGTTTTGTATTAATTTTATATTAATAATCACAAACTAATTTTGTTACTTGTGCCTTCATGGAGTGAGTCTTAAATATTTTTCTGCTCTATGATGGTAGCTTGTAGATACAAAAACGTTGAACTTTTCAGGAAGTAGTATCCTTTTAATTCATTTTCACAAGTAGTTTTAATGGATCAAGGTTGAAACCTTATTATACCTAGAGAGATCTTCGCCAGGAAAGAAAAAAGTAGAAATATTGGAGATTTTAAATGGCCTCCTATGTATGCTATAATCATTCTTTTTTATCATTGTCCTTTGCAGTTTTTTAATGTATTTTATAGGGTTAAAAGTTACTGGTCAACAAAAGTTGAGTACATTTAAAAATAACGAAGGTATCGAGTGTGACTAGCTTGAAATGTGAAAAAATCTACCGGAGGTAAAGATTGATGTGAATGTTCCTTTCACTTGGTAAGAAGCTGATGTTGCTTGAGAACAGCAGAAAAAAAACGATCATCCACGAGACTACGTTGTTGAAGCCTCTTCAAAAATTTTCCAATTAGATAATTTTCAGCTCGCATAACTCTGGATACTTTGAGTTAGCCTGTAACAAGTACACATTTGTTTCAGATTGAAAAACAATGCAGAGATTCGATTGCCAGAATGTAGAGGCTTTATTCCGTTATGAAGAACTCAACCCCCCCAAAAAAGTGTTATAAATGAAACTAAATGGGCATGTATGTACTTATTTGTTCAACACATGCATATCTTGGAAATTCCAACTCGGGGTAATCAGTAAGCAGCAGTCCAGATTCTCGAATCTTGTTTCCAGATTTGTCACCTTTTGACAACGATCATACTCGAGAATGTGACCACTTTTATTTATGGATGAAGGAACTTCGACATTTTGTGTACTCCAAATTTGGTTAGATGTAGCAACCACTATTATTCAAGCAATTTTTTTGGTAAGGACTTATTATCCTACTGTTTAGGACTATACCGAAAAGGTGACCTATGTGTCGTAACAGTCAAGAATGTAGCAATGTCAAGAGGTAGTGAGTCGTATCTTCATCTGAATTTGATTCAAGTACCCTGGTCCCTATATAGAACAATCGTCACGGCATATAAACGGATTTCGCTCGATCTATATTCTATAGATTTTTCATGTGCATCAATAGAAAAATCTATTTTTTTTTATAACCCGAAATTATCATGTATTTTGTATCATGAATTTTTCTTGACATCCATAAAAAGAGGAATTCACAGGTTTTCCTCACCCTCTGACAAATTCATTACTGATTAAAAAATTTGAGTCATTTAAAAAAAAAAATACTTTAGATTTCCTAATTAATCGGACTTTTCGGATTTCTACATTGTAGTAATTTTCGTATTTTAAAGATGTTTAGATCACCTCTGCAGAATATAAATTTTTTTTAATGTTCCTTAAAAATGGTGTAAAATTTGGTTCAGCTATGTGTATCGGGTATAGGTGGTTTGAGAAAGTCTGACAATTGGAGATATGGTTTAGGTTGAAATCTTACTGCTTTTATTAAATATATTATAAAAAATATATAAGAAATCAGTTTGTGTTTCTAGTTTACAACTTGTTGTAGTATGAAAATATAGACTGTATTTAATTAAACAGCTTTGACACCTTTACGAGGAATTAATGGATTGACCAAGTATTTTGAGGCAAAAGGTTGCGACTCTATATACGTGGGTAGTGGAAGACTTTCAGAAAAGTTTTCTCTTAGTTCACGATATAGTTATTAATGTTTATAAAGTATTTACGGAAAAACTATTAATTTTTACTTTATGGACGTTTTTTATTTTCTTCAATTTTCTAGCAATTTTGCAGTCCCGATATAACGAGAAGAGCGGAGATGCAAGTAAAGAACAAGGAGATAAAAGAGTGTCGGGCCCAAACGTTGTAATGTATTAGGATGAATTGAAGTTAAAAATTTAGATGTAAAGTTTGAGAACGGCCTCCACGAAGAGGAGGAATCTTCAGTTTTATAATAATCTGTAGAGTTAGGCTGAACATAAGACCTAGCAGAATAGATTTAACGCTTTCAGGATGTATAATTGATTGCACGTCAGCACTTTGAAGACTGGCACTCCCTCAGACAGCACGAAAACCTTCATAATTAGACTAATATTTATGAAACGTACGGAACGTGTTGGCAATCTTCCCACCTTTGAATTATGTGAGAAATCTCCCACCAAAGCGATAATCCAATGCTACATCGAATAAATGCTGAATTTCTTTGCATAAAAATTGGAGATCCAACTATTCAAAATCTGTAAAGAATATTCAACTCTGAATGAGAGTTCACCAAGTTTACTAGTGGAATCCGATGTGTGATATGAAGAATGTTGATATCCCTAAATTGCGACTTTGGAGTGAGAGGAAGGGAGATCAGGTCATACCCCACTTAAGGGTTCAGAGGGTCAAATAAGAAATTGAGCAGAGGCTTAGAGAATGAAAATTAGTAAAAGATAGTTTGTGAATATTGATAGAATGAATAATAGTTCATCGGAAAGGAAAAGCCTTAGCGTGAGGATTATAACCGCAAGAGGCAAATAGTGTTTCTCTTTGACCATAATTTATACTGTTACGTGGTTATGATTTTCTGTGACAAAAGCGACATACTTCCAGTTAGGAAATGTTATTGAAGAGCTTGTAGCAACTTTGATATCGTTATAACAAGGTAACGTGAAATTTTTTTAAATAAGCTAGAAATATTAAAAACTATCCAGCCTTCACTATTAAAATATAACTGAGCAGTTCTTACCCATATATTTTTTCGAGTTATCGAGCATTTGTCGAGTGCATGTATCACGATTATTCTTACTGATTTGTCCCAAAGCAAAATTTTTTTAATAGGTACTTTGTACAGGTACATATTCAAACGAACTGAAAATTACTTTGATGCTAATGATCTTTCTTAAATGTTCCTCTGGTTCACACATGCTACTGGTATTGATTATTTTTCGATTTTAACCTCAAAGTTAATTATATTTCATTATTTTTTTTTCCTTCCATTTTTTCCATGCGTCTTCGTCTCTCCGTAAATCGCATCAATCCTTCAACTATAAAATAAAAGCCTTATTTGCTTCAAAATTTCAACCTATACCAGTTCCTTTTTCGACATTTCAAAGGGCGTCTTAAATCTTCATGAAATTGTTCTTGTGGTCCAGATTTAAGTAATAGTAGAGTTCAGCAGATTCCGACGTAATATCATTATTTTTTTCGATAATCGTTTTTTTTATATATATATCTTTCGTCCCCATGTAAAAGTACTAAAAAGTGGTGCCAGACCTCTCATATAACATTTAATCAATCTACCAAAAATTTTTTTTTTTGTTTAAATTCGTTTTAGGACCCATTAAGTTAAGGTTGTTAGAAGTTTTGTTAATTATACACAGTAAATCTGTGCCTACTTCCAAACTTATCATAACCTTACTGAGTTTTCGAATGTATAAAGAAATATATGAAAACGAATAATGTTGCTTATGAAAATATCGTAAATTTGGCAGAGTTGCTTCTAGAAATATCAAAACATCGATTGATTTTAAAAAATAACATCAATTTTTTTAAGAATCTATTGAACTCGACTAATACCCAGATTTAATTCTGCGTCGAGAATCTTCTTTGTATACACACGACTTCAATGCTAATATTTTTTAACATCTACCCTTTCCTTAATTTAAATATAGCAATGGACTTATAAACATAATTATTATGCATGTTATCGTACCATGATTTCCCTGCGCTCATTGGTATTCAAGCAACTTATTGATACCAATATATTGCGTTTTACAACTCTTAAACTGTTTTAGAAAACTACCAACCTAAGAGTAGCTCACCTCTCACTGCTTGTGGATAAGCAAAAAAAACCATTTTTATACGTCGCATTCTATCAATTACTACGTTGTACTTAAAAGTGAGCGGCCTCTTATTTTGAGTGTATATATAAGGAGTTATATTAAAGTTTTTTTTAATTTAAAATTTTTATTTCATCTGCTTCTGCAGATGCAACCTTTACAACCAGAGTTAGCTTAACATCTCTGGTTGTAAAGGTTCTAGAAAAGTTACTGAAAGGTCATATAGAGAAATATTTAGAAGATAACGAGGTAACTTCAGTTAGGAATAGTGAAGGATGTATAAAGATTCAAAATGAACTTGATAACTTCTTGGGTGGGCAGATAAGTGGCAAATGAATTTTAATAGTAAAAAGTTTAAGATTCTTCACCTAGGTTACTCAAATAAAAGTTTTAACTACGATATATACGGGGATTGGCTTGAGTCTGTGGACCAAGAAAAAGATTTGTGTGTAATAAGCAGTAATTTGAAATTAGCTAATCAGTGTTTGGAAGCAAGAAATAAAGCTAATAAGATACTGGGCATAATAAATAGCAATATTGTTTACAAGAGCAAGGAAGTAATAAATAAACTGTATAATAGCTATGTTAGGCCAGTAATAGAGTATTGTGCACAAGTTTGGGCCCCTTATTTAAAGAAAGACTTAGATACGCTAGAGAGAGTGCAACGTAGAGCAACAAGGATGATTTGAGGGTAAGAGCTATGCAGGAGAGCTGAAGGAGTTAGGAAATGTTTTTCTCTGAAGGCGATTCTCAGAGGGGACATGATACAAGTCTACAAAATATTTACATCTATTGATAATACGGAGACCAATAAATTTTTCATAGTAGAACACGGACAGGTGACCAGGGGGCATAATAAGAAAATTAAGAAGAAAGCATTCATTCAGTAATAGGGTTGTTAAAATTTCGAATGGTTTGCCACAGGAGGTTGTTGAGTGCATCTCGATTGCAACATTTAAGAAGGGACTGGATAGGTATATGGATGGTTTATGTATCATATAGTATAGTATATTTTGACACGGCCAAATTGGCTTGCTCTTATTTACTGTAGTTATTAAGGTTAATTGCATGTTACTATAAAGTTATTAAAGCTGTAGTGTGGTTAGCATGTATATACTTTAGATATAGTTTTGAGTTTTTTTTTCATTTTAGTAGTAGACTTTGTGTATAAATAGTTATTGACAAGCCCTAGGGCGCTTTGTGGATTTGCATGAGCATGTTGTTTGGTGATTGGTTGTGTTGGCTTGACTGGGACAGTCTTGATTGGCCCATGTGGCTTCTTATTGTCTTTTTATTTTTAATGTTCTTCCAAACAATAGAACCATCACACTTTAATCATAAGTAAACCTTTTGGTCAGTTTTCGTAATCTAACTTTTAAACCTTTTTTTTTTTTTTTACCAATCCGGTTTCTAAAGTTATAATCACTAATAAAATCCTGAATTCAGGTACTTCACCTTTGTAAGTTCAAAGACTGCTAATTATCTGTGGCATAACCACCTAATAGTTTTTTTTTCTTTTTTGCCCTTAGAGAAACCCATGGAAGGCATTGTCAGAGTTTATTCCATTGAAAGTGTTGAATGCTATACGTGACACAATAGATTTTACAAAATTTTTAAACTTTTGTAGTGTATTACCTACTCGAAATAATTTTTTTTTCTAGAGTATTTCTAATTTGTTCAAGTATCGTTTAAGATGACAAGGTCTACACTCGAGCAAATGTAAATTAACTTGAGAATATCATTCATTCATTCAAGAATGTTTGATTCCAATTTTACAAGGTACCAGAGAGGATGTGCTACACACTAATCACCTACCTGACTTAATTTGACTCCTATTTCTTGTAGAGTAACATATAGGAGTTTGGCTTTAAGTCGCCACTTCATGATTCTCTTTAATCCAATCTTTACTAATTAAGTTGCCTAGAAAAATTTCCGATCTTTGTCATCTGCTTTTTACCACTGAGGAGACTATGTAGGTATATGCCTCAAAGGCTTTCTAACGAACAAGCATTTGGGAATGTTAATATACAACTTTTACAACCACTACAAAAATATTTCACTAAAACCTTATCAAATAGTACATCTTCTCTCTTTTTTTTTCCATTTTTGTTCTCTGTGAAAAGGTTACGCCCATTAGTAAAAAAAAATTCTCTAAAAGCTACGAAGCAAGTGTGACGCGTTTAAAAACTATCACAAGATGATGGTGACAATATATTACCTTCAAAACGTTAAAACGATCTGGTTTACGTCGGAATTTGTAAAAAAAAATAACAAATAAAAAATAAAAATAGCAGCCGTTGAAAAGATCAAACCAAAACCAAACCAACCAATAAAGGGAATGATCGGAAAGCAAGTAGAGAGGAAAATCTCTAGATCCCAATCTTTCATGAAGTACGGCCCCTATGGAACTATCCAAATTATGTTAAGCAAACATACTTCTTTTTTTTTTTTTGCGAGTCACTGCGATCCTTCCAAGATATCACAGAAAAATTAGAACTATAAGAATATTAGGCATAATACGATGGTTCAGAATATTCAGGATAATACGAAAGTTAGAGTTGGGCTTTCGAAGATTCTGACTAGTTGGGTGTTGATTGCATACAGTCGATGGATGGAGCAGTTCAGTTTCGAGCATTACCAAAAAAAAAGAAGGGGTTGTTGCTGGATACCTTCCTATTCACGATGAAAAAGTAATGAAAGATCTAATCATTTCCATTAAGAGTGGATTGATGATGAATTGACAGGTAAGTCAATCAATGAACAACAAAGAGAAGGTAGGGGATAAAACTAAACCTTGATAAACAATAAAAATAGATTCAATAAATGAACGGTGGCAGTTACAACAGCTGCTATAGACCGACCTGAAAGGAAATCTCGATAAATAATGTTATAGAAAGAAGGAAGTTTGAATATCCAAGTTTTGTGACAGGCTCTACCGAAAGCATTCGATGTCCAGTGTCTTAGCAAGAGATTCTCTAAAATGCTGAAAGACATTGGCTCAGTAATCTACGAAAAGAGGAAAAGATTAAGTCGGGCGTTCCATGCTGAAGCCATATTGGCGATTGAAAGAGGCAAGGCCTTTCCAGTCCAGTCTTCTCATTAAGGAACGATTTGGGAACTTGTGAGAGTTCACTTTTTGTCCCCCCCCCCTCAAAAAATGTATCTAGGACATGGTTAAATGAGAGCAAGAATGAAAATGGGTAAAAATCAGAGTAACGCCTTTAAGTTTTGAGGGCTAACAATCTAAGAGAAAAGAAATATAATCAAATTAAGCGCTCCTTCCAGGTGTCATATTGCCTACTGGGTATCAAGAGGTATGGTCAGAAGTATTCAATCACCCAGTAAAGGCATTCAGGCATTTTAAAAAAAAAATGGTTCGAGAAGGATACTCTTTCTAGGCACAGGATGTATGAGCAATCTTTCATGCAAAGATAGGTAAAGTTGTGAGGTGGAGACGTAACAAAAAGCTCTGAATAAATTTTGTAATTCATTGGAGGAATACCGTCAAGAACCAATACTTCTTAGAATCAAGCTCAAAAAAGATCAAATCTTGGGAAGAAATTCAGTGTTAGGCATGATTGGATTGAAAAGGAATGGAGGAGGAATCGCATCATAATAGTCTTGAGTAAAAGCAAAAGTTTGAGTGAAAACTATAGTTTTGGTCGAAAGGAAGACCGGTTATGAAGCCGTCAGAAGAAACAAGAAACGAGCGAGAATGAAAGTGCAGGAACGAGTAGGGAGAGGAACCAGAAATACTGAATTTTCTAAAGAAACCATTATTGATGAGAATAGGTTTTGCATGATACAAGAATTAAATACTAGCAATAGTAGTTCAAGATTTGAAAAGGGATGCGATTCTTGAAGGCAGCATCTCTGACCAACACCATGTGAACTTATAAGCTAAACCAAGGAGGAGCTTTGGGGAAGGGAAAGAAAATGGAACGCAAGCTTTCATACCAAAAGAACCACCTTGGTTATCACTCAGTCACAAACCGTAATCATATGAAAAGGGTTATCAAAGAAATATGAAATACGTAAGACCAATTTGTAGTACCAAAGTGACAAAAACGGCACAATTACTTGGAGAAGGAACTACGAAGGGGAAAGATTAACAGTATAAGGAGGTTTGGAATTTAAGAGGTCTAGTATGTTGGGTTCATCTCGGAAACCAACAGGTACACGAAAAGGAATCTGCACTAATTTACTCAAGGTCGTATCGATAAAGAAATGGTAAGCGAGTTCAGTAACCGAATTCCTGAGAACTAGAGAAAAACCATAGGTGGTGATGAAAATTGAAATTGCCAAGGATGATGATTTTCAAAAGAACAAGAAAGAGAATGGTGTTCTAATTTAGAGTCAGATTGAGAATTTAGGATGCTCAGTAGAGTTGAGAGAAACGGCACGAACGAATTCAGTCTTAAATTGGAAAGAGATACAAATCCAAAGGGTAAAAAATCATTACTCCAAATCAGTAATACAACAGACGTCATTCCTCACATACAAACATGAGAGTTTTGGTTAAGAATAAAAGGAGAGATCTACTATAAGAGGGGATACAGTAGTGGAAATCAGAATAAACCAGCGAATGTTACAGAAATTATGGAAGGAAGGAAATAGATCGTACAACCATAAAGCAGAAAACCTCTATTTTCTTTAACGACTCTACCTAATGAAATACTGAAGGAAGCGGTTGTTAGAAGTGAAAAAGTAATATGTGGATGTAATAAAGTAGGAAGTAGAATATGTTATAACAGTGAGTGGTGGAATGATGAAGAGATGATGTAAGCGGTTAAAAGTAAAAAAAAGAAGCGTGGTTGAATGTACAAAAAGCCAATGATGAGGTTTCAAAAGAAAGATGTCTGGAATTATATGAGGAGGAAAAAAGGAATACTAAAAGATGCATACGTAGGAAGAAAAAAAAAGAGGTGAATGAACAGTTTGGAAGGAGGAGGATGAATGGGGATTTACATGGGAATAGGAAGCTTTTCTGGAAGGAAGAACGTAAGGGTAAGAATGAGAATATGGGGAATCTGCATAGAATATGAATAGGGATGATGCTTTCGTAACTGATATAATGGATGCGATTAGGTGTGTTGAGGGAACTGCATAACATTGGCAGTAATGTAGAGGTGATAGTGAATGTGTGTGGATTTGATGGTGCAAGAAGGAATGGGATTTTGGGGGATGAGGTCATTAGTAAGAAGAAGGTTGAAGAATGGCAAATCTGCAGGTATAGGTGAAATTACTGGTGAAATGATCAAGAACGGAGGTGAGATGGTGATCGATTGGATTTGGAAGTTGTGTAACAAAGAGTTTATGGAGGGTATAGTTCCGAAGGATTGGAGGATAGCAATAATAGTTTCCTTATAAAAGGGTAAATGTAGGAATTATAGGGAATTAGTTTATTGAGTGTTGTAGGGAAGATATATGCTGGTATTTTGGTCGACAGTGATGAAGCGCACTGATTGGGAAGAAACCAAGGTGCGCTTTAGAAGTGGCATGGATGTGTGGATCAAATCTTTACATTGAAACAAATGATTGAGAAAATGAGAAGGAAGAATAAATTGCATTTAGGTTTTATGGATTTGAAACAGGCGTATGATAGGATTAATAGTGAACCTTTACAGCAGGTCTTAGTGATATATGGTGTTGGTGGTAGGTTTCTGAATGGAATCAAAAGTATATATGACGATAGTGAAGCGTGTTCAAAAATAAATGGAGTCGAAAGTGATTGGTTTGACTATAATAGTAGGAGTTGAGCAGGATTGTGTTGTCCTTGTTATTCATTGTATATAGTTGGGTGAGGAAATAATTAGAGTTGGAGGTGGCAGGGGATGGTGTTAGAATAATGGAGAATGGAAGAGAGTGGAGGGTGCCCTACCTATTATATATTTTTTTTACACCGATGATTTGGTTTTGTGTGGCGAATCTGAAGAGTTTAAGAGGATTGGTTGAGAGATTTGACAGGGTGTGTAAAAGAGGGGTTTGAAAGCAGGGATGGCAATTTTAGTGATTTTTTTTTAAAAAATCAATTTGTGATTTTTTTGATTTTTTTGATTTTTTTCTATTTTCTTCAGATTCGTAACGTCACGCGAAATATAATTTGTAACTTGCAAAATTATATTTCGCGAAACGTTACGAATCCAAAAAAATCAAAATATCAAAAAAATAAAAAAAAATCACATTGATTTTTTTTAAAAAAAATAAAAAAAATCACCAAAAATGCCATCCCTGTTTGAAAGTAAACGTAGATAAGTTAGGTTATGGTGTTAAGTGATGACAGTCGCTCGGATGTGGTTATATTAGATGGTGAGCAGCTGGAACAAATTCTTGAGTTTAAATATTTAAAGATATAGTTGGATGAAAAGGGAACTGATGTGGATTGTAGTAGGAAGCTTGTGAATGGCAGGAAGGTGGCTGGTGCAATTAAAAATCCTTGTGGATGTAAAGGACTAGGTCTTGATGCGCTTTATAGGGTTTTACATAAGGATATGTTGTTACCTGTGTTAATAATAGTATGAGGACTGATGCGTCTTGGAATAAGAGATAGGATCTAAAGTATAATTGTTCAGGATGGACAATCTACGGCGTGTTAGTGTGAGAGAAGAATTGATAAAGAGGAATTGAACCGTAATTATGGAGAGTTGTGTGATGTGAATGAAAGGGTAAATGAGAGAATAATGAAAGTACGTTGAGGATGGTTTGGTCATGTGAAAGGATGGTATGATAAGTCTGTTGGTTCAGCGGATGTATAGTGGTGAGTGTGCTGGGAATCGACCGGCTGGAAGACCCAAGAAAAAGTGGATTGAGTCAGTAAAGGAATGCCTGGAGAGAAATGAGAGTTTGGCAGAGGCGAGAAGGTGCATAATAGGAGTAAATGGCGGAGTTTTTTTGAAGGGGTATGGTTTTGGCCCACCTGGGCCAAGGAATGAACCCTACATTGACGAGATGCCATAGTGGGGGTCCGTCGCGGTCCCGTGAAGCTCTAGTGTAGATTTTCTGACTGCGACGAGGTTCACTAAAAGGTATAAAGAGTGTGGGGGGGAGGGGCTGGATAAGGCTGGGCTTTCTTTTCGACTTGCGTCATATTCTTCTACTATTTTTCTGTTTCCAGTGCATGCTACGCACCTTACCCACAGTCTTGGGGAGAGAAGGTGGGTGATGATGACTTCACCTACCAATCAATGATGGAATGATTTTTGTTAAGGGCAACATTATTATTATTTTTCAGTAAATATGTAATTTATACGGAGTGTGGTATGTAAAAAGAAAGGTAGGTCAAGTGTCTACTAGACATACCTGTATCCAATCCATTCACGAGTAGGATCGAAAGAACACTGAAGATATTCTGTCAGTAAGGCACACACACACAAAAAAAAGGAAGATCAGAACTAGAAAACAAAGGAATGTTCTAGCCCTGCCTAACATTATACATAGACAATATTTTTCATCGCTTAGATCAGCGATCTCCAAACTTTTGATCGCGTGCCCCTAAGACGAAAATAATTATAAGTTGCACCCCCTTTAGACCTATATTATATATAATATAGTATAACCTCGCACTCACGTGATACACGATCATACACTCGCAAGTGATCGTGAGCCTACTACTTTGGCATACCCCTAAGTATCACTTTTCGTACCCCTCGGGGTACGCGTAACCCACTTTGGAGACCACTGGCTTAGACAATGACTATATTCTATCCCTACAAGTTCAGTGTAGTTCCGAAGGACTGGAGGAGAGCAGTGATAGTACCCTTGTATAAGGGTAAGGGTAATAAGGGGAATTGTGGAAACTATAAGGGAATTAGTTTATGTTGTAGGGAAGATATATGCTGGTATTTTGGTTGAAAGAGTAGGCCAAATGACTGTTTAAAAACCAGGCTCATTTAGAAGTTGTAGAGGATGTTTAAATCAAAATTTTACATTGAAGCAATGAGTGAAAAATTTGAAAAGAAACGGATATTTAGGTTTTATGACAAGATTAATATAATGATATATGTATCGGTGGAGGCTTACGAATGGAATCAAATGTATGCATGATGATAGTGAAGCATTTGTAAATCTGTAAGAATAAATGGAGTGGACAGTGAATGGTTTATTAACAGTGGAGTGAGGCAGGAATGTGTTAGGTCTCTTTGGCTATTTAATTTTGTGTATGAATAGGATGATGAAAGAATTAAAGAAAGGGGTGACAGAAAAGGGTTTTAGACTGATGGAGAATGAAGTGAAGGGTTGCTCTTCTTATTACCCTCATGATTTGACTTTGTGTGGCGAATCTGCAGAAAGTTTGAGAGGATTAGTAAAGTTTTAACGTAAATGTAGATAAGAGTAAGGTGGTGGTTGAGGAGCCCACATTATCAAATGTTGGACGTGGGAAACTGGAACAAATCAGTTTAAATATTTAGGCTAGATGTTGTATGAAAAGGGAACGAATGATGCAGTGTGTAGTAGGAAGATGGTTGGTGAAATTAAATCTTTGGTGAATGCTAGGGAACCAAGTCTAAGGGTATGTTATTGCATTAACGGTGTTAATGTAGAGCAGCGAAACTATGGTGTGGAATAAGAGGTACAGGTACAGAGGTATAGGTACAGTCTGTTCGGATGGATAACCTTAAGGGCGTGTTAGGTGCGAGAAGAATCGATTAAATGAGGAATGAACGTTAGAGAGCTGTTTGGTGTGAAGAAAGGAGTGAATGAGAATAAATTAGAGTATATGAAGATGGTTTGGTCACTTGGAAAGGATGGATGATAGTCTGTTGGTAAAGCGGAAGTATAGAATGGTGCGTGTGTTGGGAATCGACCGGCTGGATGAGAGCAGATAGTACCCTTGTAGAAGAATATGGGTGATAACGGGGACTGTAGAAACTAGAATGGAATTAGTTTGGTGTGTTATAGGGAAGATATATGCTGGTTTTTTGGTTGAAAGAATGCTTCGAGTGAATGATTGCCGAGCAAGCTGCCTTTAGAAGTGGTTGAGTATGCTTAGATCAAATTTTTATATTAAGGCAAATGAGTTAAAAAATGAGAGAAATGAGTTAACATTTAGGTTTTACGACTTCCAGTATGTATATGACAGGATTAATAGAGAAGCTATGTATGTGACAGGTGTTAATGACATATCGTGTTGGTGGTAGGCTTATGAATGGATTCAAATGTATGTATGTATGTATGTATGTTGATAGTGAAGCGCGTAAGAATAAATGGAGTGGAGTGTAAATGGTTTTATATTAATAGTGGAGTGAGGTAGGTATGTGCTATGTCCCAATGGCTATTTAATTCGTATATGGATGAGTGATGAATTAAAGGCAGAGGTGGCAATTGGAGATGGGTTAGGCAGATGGAGAATAGAAGAGTGGATTGTGCCCTGCTTATTTAGTAGATTTGGTTTTGTATGGTGAATTTGAAGAAAGCTCGAGAGGATTGGTAGTGGGGTTTGGCAATGTGTGTAAAAGGAGTTGTGTCTGAAAGTAAATGTAAATAAGAGTAAGGTAATGATGGTGGGTGAGAAGAGTCAGCAGTGTGAAATAATGTTGGATGGTACACAACTGGAACGAGTATCTTGAATTTAAATATTTTGGGTATATGCTGAATGAAAAGGGAACGGATGATGTAGAGTGTAGAAGCAATGTTGTGTGTGGTAGGAAGGTGGCTGGTACATTTGAATCTTTGGAGAATGCAAGAGAACTAAGTCTTGAGAGCATCAATAGAGTTCTGCATGAGATTATGTTGTTACCGGTGTTAATGTATAGTAGCGAAACTAAGGTATGGAATAAGAGGTGTAGATATAAGATGCGGTTTGTTCAAATGAATAATCTTAGGGACGTGTTGTGTGAGAAGTTAATAAAATGAGGAATGAACGGGTTAGGAAGCCGTATGGTGGGAAGAAAGGTGTGAATGAGAGAATAAATGAGTATTAAGATGGTTTGGTCATATGGAAAGAATGGATGATAGTCGGTTAGTTAAGAGGGTGTATAGAGATGCGTGTTGATAATAAAAATCCTGGGAGACCGAAGAAAACGTGGATGGTCAGTATAAAAAAAAATAGGTAATAATGGGAATTTAGCAGAAGCGGATTGAGGAATGGTGATTAAAATAGGAGTTAATGGCGTAGTTTTGTGAGTGGGTATGGTTGTAGGCCTTTCCATGGGGAGGAACCCTCGACATTGACGAGATACCACAATTGGGAACTGTCGCTGCATTGTAAAGCTCTATGGTGGATTTTGGCTGCGACGGACTTGCACTAAAATATAGGTGGGGGGGGGGGGGTTTTTTCTACTTGGATCATGTTGTTCTACTTAAACTACCATTTCCGGTGCATGTTGCGCATCCCACCCTCAATCTATGGAGATCCGTGGAAGGCTAAAGAAGGAAACGAAAAAGTTGAATGGCGAGCTGATGCCGGTTCTCACGAAGAGCTAGTTAAAATTTTTCTAAAAGTAAACCAATGGTTAACCCTCTTGTTTATTTAATTAAACAAAAACGAACCCTAATTAAATACCCATTCCACAAGAGGAAAATAATCGAGAGATCACTTTTAACTGTATAAAAACATAAGTTTTTTTTTATTATTACTATTATTATTCGAAATGATTAAAAATGCAAAAAAATGCATAGTTTATTTTTTAAAGGTTTTATTTTTATTATTTTTATCTTTTATTAAAAACCAACATACAAGAATTTCAAAGCCTTTTCAAACTTTTTAAATTTTTCAAAATTTAAATTCCCTTTTTATAATTATTATTTATTATTATTATTATTATTATTATTATTATTACTATTATTATTATTATTATTAAAAATATGATTCTGTAAATTTAGAAATAAACTTTAAATTTATTTCATTAATTTAAAAAACTATTACAGTTTTAATAATTATATATACTTATATATAATTATATATATAATGTATTTATATATTATAATATATAAAGCATTTAATACTATATATATATATATACTATATATATATATACTATATATATATATTATATATACTATATATTATATATAATATTAAACTATATAATGGAAGCTGCAGAATAAATAATAATAATAATAATAAAAAATTAAATATAATAATTTCAAAATACTTTATTTTAAAGAATATTTAGCACAAAAAGTATTAAATAATACAAAATCAATAATAATAATAATAATAAATTAATAATATAATATAAATCCGAAGGCATAAATTTAATTACTTCAAACAAAAAAGAAACTTCAGGCCTCTTCCTCTTCAAGCCAAGTTGAGCTAATTTGTTGTAAGTATTAATAATCTAGCGAATGAAAAATGAATACAAAAGTTAAAGGAAAAATCCCCTCATAATAATATATATATAGTATATACTACTATATATATATATATATAATATATATTTATACTATATATAATACTATAATATATAATATATAATATATATATATATATTAATTTATATATGTTTTTTTTAGAATATATATCAAGACCCACCAAGCCCACAAAGACAAGCCACACTGGCTTGATCAACTCGATGGTGTGTCCTGCATATACATATTTTTAAATGTCAAAGAAATTGAGTGGTGAAAATGAATATTGTCAAAAATGAATATTCAGTTAAAAATAAAATAAAAAGCTAAATAAAAAAGATGGATAACCTTTTAGAAGTCCTTATAGACCATTGAGTAGAAAAATGACGACGTCAAATTGGGTCCAGTTGCTGACAATCAATGAAGATATGATGAACAGATTGCGTGATATGGCAATGCCTAAATTTGCAGATGAGAGGGGGGTCCCGTGACATGTAGTGGCTGTGAGTGATATTGGAGTGGCTAATACAGAGGGGTGCAAGCATCATCTCATGCAAGAGCTTTCGTTGGTGAGTGGATGACCACTCACTAATGTTGGCTTTATATTTCTAAGTTTCGCCCCCTCACCGATCACTCATCCAGTAAGGTCCACTCATTATCATCACTCTTGCCAGTAAGACCGTAAGCCTTGTCGGAGAACATGATAGTAATCAGTTGACGGGAGGCTGCCTTGTCAAACTTCATCAGGGAGGGACCTAGAACCGCTTCAAAAATAAGAGTTGGCCATTTTTGGCCTCTGTCAGAGATTTCATTGCCAGTTACCCCTATGTGGGAGGGGTCCAACATAGCTTGGTTTGTTTCAAATGAGTGGAGCAGCCAAAGAAATTGTTGTACAGCAGATACCATTGTGTTTTTTAAATAGAGGGCTTTAAGCATCTGGAGGGCATTGAGCGAATCTGAATAAGTGACATAAAAGTGGTCTTGGTTAAGGAATAAAATTTGAGAAGGGCAATCATTATTGCGATTTAGCCATTAATTCTGCCATAAAAATTGAAGCATGATGGGGGAGAGTATGGGAGAAGTTGCAGTCAGGAAAGACAGCAGATGCACCCACATTATTCCCTGTTTTAGAGCTGTCAGTAAACATTGTAGTAATTCCACTGTGAACTGCATAATGAGACAGGAATTATGCCTTTAATATGGCAACAGGGTGGCTAGATTTGGAGAGAAAGGTCAGGACCAGGCAAATAAATGGTGGGAACAAGGAATAACCAAGGTGTACACCCTTCATCATAAGAGAATGGCAGCACCTTTTGCAAAGGGATGTTGGGAAAGTTAAGAATGTTATAAACTGAAAATTTGCAAATGGCCCATCAGGAGGATTCAGAATCAGTGTTAGAGCAGATGGTATTGGGCTTTGAAAGCGAAGATAACTTGTGCACATGATGTATTCCCTTCGAAGATACAGTGACATCATATCGGATTAAACTTCAAACGGTGCGTATCTTAGGTAGTCATCTAGAAGTTTTAGAAATTTGACTTGTGAATTTACAGGAATGGGCGAACCATATAGGGATAGGTCCGCGGGAGGAAGGTGGCAGATTCTTTGATTCCCTTTTTTCCTAAATAGTACTGCTGAGTTTTGGTGAAGGTGAGAAGTGGAAAGCCTATGGCGAATTAACCCATTGTGAAATATTCTCCATAGAAGTTGAAGTTGCCTTTCAAGAAATGGCAGTCTGGCACCGACACTATATAGCGCCTGGTCATCAACATAGAGAAAAATTGACCGTCGCAGGGATAGAAGTAACGATGTCACAGAATCCGAGAAAATAATAATATACTTAGAACACACCCCTACGGAAAACCTTCATCCAGAGTAAAGCGGCGTGATAGACCAGAAGAGCACCGAACCTGGATGGATCTGCCTGACAGAAGTATTTTAATAAAGAGGAGGGAAGCTGTGTCACCTCGGAAACCGAGCGAGTGAGTTTAAGGAGAACCCCAGTTCTCCACGCTGTCTCATAAGCTTTCTCAAGGTCAAGAAGGATACCAAGAACCATCCCACCAGTTAAGGTTTCCCGGATATCATGGTCCAATTTTAACAAGGGATCCGCGGTCGAACGATTTTTTGCGAACCAAACTGGAAGTTTTGTAAAAAGCATGGCGACTCTCCAGAACAGGGAGAAAGGCGGCCTGAAACCATTTTCTCCATTAATTTACAAGTATGACATGTCAGCGAAATTAGTCTTTGGTTATCTGCCAAGTTCGGATCTTCCCCAGGTTTGGGAAAAGGGATTACAAAAGCTGTAGTCCAATAGATAGAAAGAGGATTCAATCCAGATTCTGTTACACAGATCCAGCAAGAACGCTGATGCAGAGGGGTGAATATGGCGGCGCATTATGTTAAGAAATTAAGTCTGGGCCAAGGGCACCGTCTTTGCTGTTCGCCAGTGTAGTTTGATACTCTGCAAGCGTAAAAAGACGGTTATAGATATGATATTCTCCTTTTCTGTTAAGTCTGGCTGTGTAGTGTTAATTCTAAATTTTTGAAAGGCTTCAGGAGAGTGAAAAGAGCTCGAGTGGCTAGCAAAACTATAACCTAATGCATCTGCAACAGCTGCAGGAGCAGAGATCAAGCTTGGGGTGGTAAGGGTCCTTTCGCATTTCCTGTAAAAAAAATTCTTCTCCCGGTTAGCTTGTGCGCACTCTTGGAACCAACAAGATTGCCGAACGCCTACCTACGGAAGATCGCGGAATGCAAGCTACCGCTGCTCTGATGATAACTTGTTGGAATAAGTTAAAGGCATCATCAATAGTCGGAAACCGGTTATTGAAGGGAGAAAATGGAAAAGCTGTGGTCTGATAAAAAGAAGGCCACTCCGCTCGGTCATAACGCCAGCTAGAAATGTGTTTTATCATTGGACTCGGTGCAAGTTCATTTAAGGTTATTGGGTAATGGTCACTGCCGTATAAATAATCAAAGCGGGACCAGGCAAACCGATCCATAAGAGAATGGGAGCAAAAGGAAATATCATACAGGAAGAAGAGTGTGTATCTAAACGTTCATATGTAGAGAGTCCTGTGTTAAGGAATCCCAGGGAAAAGGGTGTTACAAGATCTACAAGGATCTTTGACTTAGACGAAGTGACATAGTCGCCCCATAAGGGGTGGCGAAGGTTGAAGTCTCTTAGTATACCAACCGGAGTAGGGAGCTCTTAAAAAGATCAGCTAAGTCGACCTTAGTAAACTCAACTCAAAAGCCAAGTAGATCGAGCAGACAGTAAGGTCTGTGGACAGATAAATTCATGCTGCCACTGCATTAAGTCTAGTTCGAAGAGGGACTGGAGAATAGGGCACAGATTTATAAATGAGTATTCCTGCACCTACCCTATCATTGTCATCTCTTTCTATAGAGGTTAGCGGAGATTTATATTCCGGCGGTTGGAAGTCGCGATAACAGTCGAGGTTCCTGCAAACATATGCACTTTGGTGTACATATGTTTATTAGTTGAACAAGTTCTCCAAAATCAGGGTAGTAAACATGACAATTCCATTGAAGGAAGGTGGACATGCTATGTTATAAATATTATGAGGATGGACTTTTTGAGACAATTGTCTTTATGTGGCTAGGGGTGATGTTGGAAGCGGATCCAGACGGGGAGGAAATTCCGAGACGTGGGTCTCGACGAGGGAGGAGCAACAAATCGTGGTGGTAAGGAATAGTGCAACAACACGGATTTGGGTTGTATGACCGGTTTTGTGAAGGGGGGGGGTTCAGTGGTATTTAGTGGAAGGGCTTCGCCCTGAATGCCAAATAAGTTGAATTCAACCAAGTCCATCTTATTGTATAAACTTGGTTGGTCGTAGAAAGAGCAACCAAAATGCTCATGTTTAGGAATGAAAGATATCAGAAGAATTTGCCAAGCAAGCAGATTCAGAAATGGGTGGATAATATGGGAATGTTTCCATGGAGGCAGTGTAAGAAAGTGACACCGGAAAAATCACTTTTTTGTAAAGAAGTTGGAGTGGCGATATTGGGTTCTAATATGGGATCCGTTGTGTTAACGGAGTCTTCCATTCATCTCTCTCGTTAGAGTAAGAAGCATTAGAGAGAGTAGTTCATCACATCAGGCTCAATTTGAGAACTATGATCCATTTTATCCGCTGAGGCATAGAATCCTTTAGAGAGTGCTAAGGTAAGAAAATTGGAAGAGTTATAGGAGGATTCAGAAGAGCTGGAATAATCCTGTAAGCTAGCAGAGTTGGTTGGTGGGTTGTTCAATAGCTGTGATTATTTGAGTACAATCTATTGAAGTCGCTGCTTTTGTCTCAGGAATACTTATGACGAGCTCTTCTGAGTTTATTTTTTTTAAATCTGGGGTCAGTGTGCTTTGCTTTAGAAATTCGGATATTTTATATTTTAGCGAATAATCTTTAGCTTGGTGATTAATCTTTTCTGTGTGTTTAGGAAACATCTTTTCCAGAAAGTTGAGTAAAGGTGGAAGAAAGATTAGGGGACAGATGGAGGCCTCTTATGCGAGTTTAGAGAACTCATCTGTTGGGTATAAGAACAGTGTGTCTTGGCAGAAAATGCTCTCCAAGCTTTGTATTGGATGAACCAACTTTGTTTCATTGAAAACTAGTACTCTGAGTAGAGTTGTTGGCATTTTGAACGGTATATTGGATCAAGGGCTGCTTTTGGATTAATTTGAGAAGTAGGTAATGTAGGCAATGCAGGCGAGCTGATTGCAGTAACTGCTGCTAGAGTTTCGCTAGAATTTAGGAAAAGTTCAACTGGAATGGAGTGGTATCAGTGGATTAACACACGGAGACAGGGGGGCTGATTCAATTGGAGCAAAGATTACCTTTATCTTGTGGTATATTTGTCTTTGAGCTGGTGTATGGCATCTCTCCTGATAAATTTTTGTATGATACATAACTCCAAAACTTGTTTAAACTGGTAAGGCGGGCATTTTCAGGAAGAGACCCTGTGGGGTCCTTCACAATTTTTGCTGTGTGGTGTGTTTTTAGTAGGAATGTGAAATTCTTTTTCTCAGACTGGGCCTATGTCATATTTTTTGGGATGACAAAACCGTTGGCATTTAAAGCAACGTCTGGTGTCAGGGAATAAACGTACGAACACTGTAGCTTGTAAATGCTATTTTCAACTTTAAAGGTGGATAAGTGGATAAGGGATACAAAAGGTCAACAGTAAACTAGGATTTGGGGTATCAGTCGAGTCCCGACAAGGGGGGAAATCTTTTGTGGTTTAAATTTCTTAAAATGACAGCAATATCTTTGTTATTCTATTCTAAAGAATAAATAGTGCGTTTATGTGTATTTCTTATTTCATCAGGAGTGAAAATAAGAGGGATGTTTCCAAGTAACGTTAAGGATGACAAGATGGAACTTTGATTCCGGGTAGTAGCTTGAACGAGAATGGACCAATTTCTCATTAACGTGACTGGGGGTTCTTCAACTCCTAAAGCTTTTTCTGGTGCATCGCTAAGAATAATTATTCTTTGCTCAGTAAGAGCTTTGGAGGTAGTGGATTGCAATATATAATATATCGGGAATGATATATCAGTTGGTATTCCCGGAGGGAAGCAGCAGCATCTGGAGTAAATAAATGAGAACGAATAGGACGGAACCTTTTCGGGATTGTCCCAACCGTAGAATACTTTCAGGTGTAGTAGAAGGAATAAAAGCGTAAACACCTGCTGGTCTAGGAGTGGGAGGGACCAACAGTTGGTAATTGTGCACGCCTTGATTTAACAATGTATTATCTTTACAAGCCATTTTAAGATTATTAAAACCACAGACTTCGTCTCCATAGATGAGCAAATATAACAATAAAACAAATGAAATAAAAGTAAATAACAGGATGGACCGGAAAAGCTTATATTTCATAAGGAAGGGTAATCCTCCTCCCCACAACAGGTCACAAACCAGAGACTCGCGCAACTTCCCGGACCAAACTCCGTATTGATGTCGATGTGACCTCGGATGAGCCTTCCCCATAACTCTACGTCGGTTTATCCCCGTGTACCGCACGGAACCTACATATATTCACGTCAGAGCCAGAGATTATACACCAAAGTCCAGAACAGCCTCCAACGGGGATTAACTCAAAGGTTCGGGTCCCTTACAATTGGCGGCCCAGTCATAGGCGAACAAAAAGACCAGTTTCTAGCTTGTACACTCATCCACGTAGAGGAAGTGTGAAGTGAACAAAAAATCCATATGGGAAGAGGAACCAGAGTGCCCAAGGGTCTGTGACTAGAAAAAAGGGGAGCCTCTTTTTCAAGAGGGACAGTACATACAAAGTACTTAAAGGTACTTAAAGTACCGATGGATGGGAATTAAAAAAAAAAAGGAGAGAGATAGAAACTGTGCTGGAGGAGGAGGGTGATTGAAAGATATGCTATGAAAAATGAGGTGATATAAAAACATTAAAAGATTTCGTATGTGACAAATGCACAAACTAGTAACTGGGGCCGGAGGGATACACGAAATCCCTCAAGTATTGGTTCTTTGAACTGAATGAGTCAAAGGAGATATTTACTCTCCATCAGCTGGATTCGAAACTGGACTCCGCGTCGCTGAGTTAACAGTAACCGAGAGCTCTAACCACTAGACCATCCACATGTTCCAGGTTATTCACCTAGACTCTAGAGTATAGCACCGCAACAAGAATCAATACCCCCTTGTCGGGATTCCTTTTACATACGTACACAAACATCAAAGTCATTGGTACCTGGTAGTCCATACTTTAAATACCATAGAACCTTCAAGTATTTTACATGCAGTTTTCCACACGTTTTTTAGTGTTACGCTACAATTGTAATATCAAACTAAGCTATTTTTTTCCCTCTAAATTACATTACAGATTCTTAACTAATAGTAGTAGTAGTAATAATATTAACTTACTAGTTCTTCATCTTTAGCTTTCTTGACTTTCTTCCCTCTAAGTGGGGTGGGATGTTGGCTTTTGTCAGACTTTTTACTAGTGTCATCTTTAGCTTCACTAGTATTGGGCACTTCCTTCTTCTCCTCCTCTTCTTCATATTCATCATCATCATCCTCGTTATCATCATCATCTTCACCCGACACTCTTCCTTTCGAAGAGTATTCGTTATTTCTCTCATTCTGCCTTTCTTCTCGCTCTTTGTATTTACTACCGGCGCTTCCGTCTCCTCGATCCCGGGTCCTCTTCTCTAATTTTAGAGGCGGCCTCTGAAAGAGAGGAAAGAAAACCTGTGAAAATCTGAGATGTCTGATTTAAAAAAAAAAAGATCCTAACAATTTATATTGATTATAAAAAAATCAGAATTACGATTAGTTTAATAATAATAATAATAATAATAATAATAATCATAATCATAATCATAATCATAATCATAATCATAATCATAATAATAATAATAATAATAATAATAATAATAATAATAATAATCTGAATGATGTTTTGGATGGGGTGAGTAGGAGTTTCAGATTGATTGTGTTGGGTGACCAAAATGGTTGGATAGGTTATCAAAAAAGGGATGGTATAACAGGTGGTTTTGGGGTGTCCGGAGAAAATGAGAATGGTAGGAAGGTGATTGATTTCTGCAAGGAGAGAGGTATGTGTGTAATACTTTCTTTAAACACAAGAGAATTCAAAAGTATACTAGAGTTGGTGTAGGAAGAGATGGTATCGAAGTGAAAAGTATGATTGATTTTGTGTTGGTGAAGATGTTGAAGTATGTGTTGGATGTTAAGCCGGTGAGGTGGTTAGGAATGGGATTATCGGATCATTATGTTGTTTTATGTAAAATTAAGTTGGTGGGGGCTTGGATGGAGAGGAAGGTGATTAGGAAGGAAGTGGGTAGAATTAAGAGTGAGAAGTTAAGTGAACAAGGTAATAAGGATAAGTATTTACGAGGGCTAACAAGTAAATCAGTTGAATGTGAACAAGATGAAACTGAACAAATCTGGACAAATGAAGGAAGCTGTTGTTAGTAGTGCAAGAGAAGTATGTGGATGTGCTAAAGTAGGAAGTAAGAATGTCAACAGTGATTGGTGGAATGAAGAGGTGATGGCAAGTCAGATTAAAAGTTAAAAAAGAAAGCCGTGATTTGAATGAACTAAAAACCAGTGATAAGTTTCAAAAGAAAGATGTTTGGAATTATATATGGAGGAAAAAAGAAATACTAAAAGGTGCATACGTATTAGAAAAAATGAGTTAAATGAACAGTTTGGAAGGATGATGAATGGGGAATTACAAGGGAATAGGAAGCTCTTCTGGAAGGAAGCGGAAAGGTTAAAGAATGAGAATAAGGGGAATCTGCTAAGAATAATGAATAGGGATGGTGCTTTCGTAACTAAGGAAACGGATGTGAGGGGAGTGTGGAAGGAACACTTCGAAAATCTGTATAACATTGGCAGTAATGAGGAGGTGATGGTGAATGTGTTGTGGGTTTTTGATGGTTCAAGAAGGAATAGGTATTTTAGAGATGAGGTCATTAGTAAGGAGGTAATGGGTAGATGAGCAACGTTAAAGAATGACAAAATCTGCAAGTATAGATAGGAAATTACTGGTTGAAATGATCAAGAATGGAGGCGAGATAATGATTGATTGGATTTGGAAGTTGTGTAACAAAGCGTTTATGGAGGGTATAGTTCCGAGGGATTGGAGGAGATGTTGAAGAGTAAGGGAGATAAAGGGGACTGTATGAATTATAGGAGAATTAGTTTATTGAGTGTTGTAGGGAAGATATATGCTGGTATTTTTGCTGAAAGAAAAGTTCGTAGTGACTGAAGGACTGATTGGTTTGTGAACAAGGTTGTTTAGGAGTGGTAGAGGATGTGTGGATCAGATCTTTACATTGAAACAAATGATTAAGAAAATGAGGGAGAAGAATAAATTATATTTAGGTTTTATGGATTTGCAACAGGCGTATGATAGGATTAATAGGGAAGCTCTATGGCAGGTTTTAGTGATATATGGTGTTTGTGGTAGGCTTCTGAATGGAATCAAAAGTATGTATGAGGATAGTGAAGCGTTTGTAAGAATAAATGGTGTCGAAAGTGATTGGTTTAATATTAATAGCGAAGTGAGGCAGGGATGTGTCATGTCTCCTTGGCTATTCAATTGTATACAGATGGGGTCTATGAAAGAATTAGAGGTGGGGGTGCAGGCAGATGGCGTTAGAGATGATGGGAGAATGGAAGCTAGTGGAGGGTGCCCTACCATTATATTGCGGATGATTTGGTAAATTTTAATGTGTCTGGAATCTGAAATAGAGTCTGAAAAGCATGGTAGAGAATTTGCAGGGTTGTGTATATAGAGGTTAAAGTAAACGTTAGATAAGAATTTAAATTTATAGTGTGAGTGAGGAACAGTTCCTCAGTATGAAGTATTGTTTAGAGGTGAACAGCTTGGAACAAGTGTATGAGTTTAAATTTTTAGGATATATGTTGGATGAAAGGGAACGGATGGATGTAAGTGTAGTTAGGGAAAGTTGTGAATGCAGCAAGGTGGCAGGCTGCAATTAAAATCGTTGGTGATGTGAAAGGACTAAGTCTTGAGTGCGCTAGGGTCTCACATAAGGGTATGTTGTTACCTGTATTAATATATAGTAGTGAGACTATTGTCTGGAATAAGAGGAATATATCTAAAGTACAATGTGCTCAGATGGAAAATCTTAGGGGCGTGTTAGTGTGAGAAGAATTTGATAAAATTGAGAATGACGTATTAGAGAGTTATGTGGTGTAAAGAAAGGGATAAATGAGAGAATAAATTAAAGTACTTTGAGATGGTTTGGTCATGTGGAAAGAATGGAAGATAGTCGGTTGGTTAAGCAGATGTATAGTAGTGAGTGTGTTGGGAATCAACCGACTGGGAGACCGAAGAAAAAGTGGATCGAGTCAGTAATAGAATACCTGGAGGAGAGAGAAATGTGTTTGGCAGAGGCGAGAAGAAAGGTGCATAATAGGAGTGAATGACGGGGTTTTATGAGGGGGTATGGTTGTGGCCCACCTGGGATAAGGAATGAACCCCACACTGACGAGATGCCATAGTAAGGGTCCGTCGCAGTCCCGTGAAGCACTATGGTGGATTTTCTGACTGCGACGAGTTCTCACTAATAGGTATAAATTGGGCGGTAAGGCTGGGCTTTTTTTTCGACTTGTGTCATATTCTTCTACTACTTATGTTTCCGGTGCATGTCACGCACCTTACCCCCAGTCTTGGGGAAAGAAGGTAGATAATAATAATAAGTAAAAGAGCTAAACTGTTAAACAAAAGTTCTACTTACTTTCGATTCCTTTTCCTCTTTATCATCTCTGAAATTAAAAATTTATTTTTAATTACAAAGTTAATAATAATAATAATAATAATAATAATAATAATAATAATAATAATAATAATAATAATAATAATAATAATAATAATAATAATAATAATAATAATAATAATAATAATAATAATAATAACAACAAATGGATAATTTTGTGAGGGGGTATGGTTGTGGCCCACCTGGGCCAGGGGATGAACCCTACACTTGACGATATGCCATAGTGAGGGTCCGTCGCGGTCCTGTGAAGCTCTAGAGCGGATTTTCTGACTGCGACGAGTTCTCACTAATTAATGGTACTGAGGGGGCGGTAAGGCTGGGCTTTCTTTTCGACTTGTCATATTCTTCTACTACTTTTCTTTTCCGATGCATGTCACGCACCTTACCCCAAGTCTTTGGGGAAAGGAATAACTGAAGATAAATTAATATGATAATTAATAATAATAATAATAATAATAATAATAATAATAATAATAATAATAATAATAATAATAATAATAATAATAATAATAATAATAATAATAATAATAATAATAATAATAAAAAAAAAATAATAATAATAATAATAATAATAATAATAATAATAATAATAATAATAATATGACAATTATAACCATTATTACTTCAATATGTAATTAGTCAAAACGGACAATAATAATAATAATTACTTTTTACTTGGTGGACCACTATGCTTCGATAGTTTTTCTTCAATTTCACGCTCTCTTGCCGCCGTATCAACAGGTTTGGCGTTGCCAAATATATCTTTGGCCGAGACAATTGGTTCTCTGCAAAAAAAATAATATCAAAATAAAATAAAAATTAAAATACCAAGACGAATATTTCAACGTAAACTCCCCATCTATACGTAACAATTGGCTTGATCAAGTAAAACAACGTTGAGTGTGGACGACAAATTTGACGATTTATTTTAACAGAATTAAGTTTGACAATCTCCAAATAAATAAAACTGAATAGTGTTGACAAGAGAGTTTGCAACGTTTTATTTGACAATTTATTTGATCAAACTTATTGTCAAGCAAAACGTTGGAAACTCTGGTGTTCACATTCTTCAGTTTTATCTGCAAATTTTTTTTTTCAGCTTTGAAGAGATAATGGACTGAACTCGAGCTCATCAAACTTTTGGGAGATTGTCAAACTTCATTCAGTTCAAGTAAATCGTCAGTTTCACAGTCTGCACGAAAAATTTTACGTGATCAAGCAAATCATTACATGTAGGCGGGCCCTAAGAACAAAATGTAACAAAATATAACAAAATGTAACAAATAATAAAATGTAACAAAATATAACAAAATGTAACTAACTTTTTGGGTTCCTTTACTTCCTTTCTCACAAGCTTTTTTTCTATTTCCAGTTCCCTTTGTGCTGTATCTACAGGTTTTGCTGCACCAAATATTGAAGGGTTTGCTTTCGGC
>JABUQX010026183.1:120000-130000 GCA_015478945.1 Trachelipus rathkii
ACTATGGGACAAATATCTCAATAAATTAGTAAATTTTTTGCCTTTACTCTTAATTACTATTCTTCTTTCATGTTAATTTATGGCAGTATGTGACCTTAAAAAAAAAAAAAATGTTCTATTTCTTACACTTAAATCGTGGAAAAAATTTCCAATATCTTCATCCTCGACTTCAAAAGGCAGATTAGCAACATGTGCATAGTATGGGGGTTTATTGGGTATTCTTTCTGGATCAATTGAAGGTCCTCTAGCCTGCCTTGGGGCTGTTGGCAAAACGATTCTTTCTGTAGATGCAAATCTATCATCATCGAAATCTTCGCTCTCTTCTGCCCAACTAGATTTAGTAGGAACAACAACAGATGAACCCCCAGAAGTAGTACTGGTCCCTAGGAACTCTCCAAGGGATACAGGTTTCCCTTTAGTTTTTTTTCCCTTTTTTAGCTATTAAAAAAAAAAAAAAAACTTAAGTACACAAAATATTTGTAACAAAATTCACCATTAAATATTTTAACATATCTATGTTATTAGCAGGCCTACTCTAGAATATACAGTGAAAATTATAGCACTTTATATTCAATGATTTATATAAGGAATTAATCGAGTACTTAATTAGCCTATTTGGGATGCCTATGATCCATATAAACTGGAAACCAATATTACCATACTTTGATAAAATTTCAGTAAAAGTTTAGTTTAACAGGGGTAAGCTATTATTTTCTAGAGTTTGCTTTGAGCTAAGACTTTCAAAATGAATTGTTATACATTTATTCCATACATCATGTAGAAGGGAAGAAAATATCTTGAACAATTAGATCCTATAAATGTAAGTGTTTACACATACATTTATCAACAGTAAATCGAGCAAATGTAGCCTAAACAGTAAGATCTGGTAATCTCTTAAATCCTCTCTAATCTTATCTAATCATCACCAGTATGGCTTCTGTAAGAAGCACTTGTCTTATCATCTTTTTTATTCCTGACACTTGTTCTTTGCTCTTTGGCTGTGGAAGTAAAAATATCAAAAACTTTTAATAAAGTTTAGCACTAAGCTTTTATTTATAAATTTGGCTCTTTAAATGTCTATCCTTCTCCAATTTCCTTTTCCTTATATAATTGCTGTTGTAGACCGACACATTCATTTTTAAATTTATTAATAGAAGACTTCTTAAGGTTTCTTACTAGTCATTAATGACCTATCTGTCGCTTCGCCACCTATCTACTATGGCAATAACTATCTCTATAATTACTCCTTTCATTTTGATAGGCAAACATACCAGCAAATAACTGATACTAAGAGGGTAGCCTTGGGGCAACTAACCTCTAACTTTCCTATTTCTAATTGGGGCAAAGAAAATCTGGTTGTTTTCAATAACTCAAATACTAAGATCCTCTCTCTTTTTTACTTAGCAACCTTCCACGTAACTACATCTTCAAAAACACAACTCGAACCTTCATCCGTCCTTAATAATCTTGATGTTCCTTTTCTTTTGATCTTTCCTGGAAAGAGCAGTTTCTCTTGCCAAATATATTGGGCAATCACTTGTTCTACATAAGGGCATCATTCATCCTTGTATGGAATATGCATCACACATTCAGGGTGACCCCACTCGTACTGCTCTCCTTGAAAGTGTGGAGTCTTCACCAACTCTATTTTTTTAACTGGTTGCTTCTCTTTCCTTATACAATTAATATTACAATGGACACCAATTTTCCGACACTATCTCATAACACCTCCTGTGAGGAAATCCTACATGAAAATTTATTCAATCTCATACTTTCTCCATTTCTATATACCATATGAATTTATATGAAGGTTGAAGAATATTCAGTATTCTTCCTTTTATCTTCCCATTTCCATTGACTTATAAACTTTAAAGTGCTGTGTATCAGGTAACGACAAGCTTAACCTCCAACTTGCATTCCCTAGCTCTGGTGGATTCATGTAGGCCTCTGTCCTTTTCCTACCAGAGGTGATATACCATATTAAAATTTTTTTTTTTGACAATATATATTTAAGATGCCCACTATTTCAAAAGATTTATCAAAATGAGGAAAGCTTCAAATGGCAATATTGCTTATATTTAAATCAATGGAATTATAGTTAAGTTAATGTTAGAAGTTATGGTTACATATTAGAGATACGAGTTATAGTTAGGTTAGATTGGGTTAGGCCAGTCTCATTAAGGGTTAGTTTTAAAAACTAATGATACAACTAAACATCTAATCTTACTACAACTAATTTCAAAATATAATTCCCTTTAAAAAGTTTTAGTAATAGAGAAAAATAAGAAAAATTGCTAACTAGTTTAAACTTTTCTATATTATTCCCATATCTCTGAAATGATATGTCACTACAAGTTATAAAATGCATCTTCTACAATTGGTAAAACTGCCAAATATTAAATATGGTACAGATAAAAAAGAAAAGAAAAATTCCTTAATTCACGATATTTCAAAATGGTTATTATATAGCAGATTTGATCCAATAATTATTTAGGTCAGACTCTGTCATAAGGTCAAAATGTATTCTAAGGATTTCCAATCATCATAAAGGTTGAAAATCAAACTGCATTAGTAAATTAAAGTCCCAGAAAACAATAGTTATAAATTTATCACTAGTCTACCATTTTCATACAAATTATTTGCAATTTAAAAATAACATTTTGTGGGAACCTACTCAAATTTCAGATTCTTTCACAAACCAACTTAGATTTTAATGTGATAGTTTTTTTTTTTTTTCAGATTATTAAATATATATAAATTAATATATAATATCATCAATAATCACTTGTATCATAAATCCCAGTGAAATAAAAATACGGTAACTACCTTGCATTGTATAAACCCTTTAGAAAGGTCACATCACTCAAAAATGATGTGGGTTCCAAATAAAATTTCAGATTCTTCATGAATTAAGAAAAAATAATAACGCAAATGCTGGACTAAAAAAATAATTAACATTGTGAATGTTCTTACATGCAAAAATATGTTCTATAACATTCAAAATCATGTAACAGGCAGAAAACCTGTTCAAAAATTATTCAGAGGTTCTGAAGTGTAATAGAGGAGTGGGTGAGAGGGACAAATATATACTGTATATTTTTTTAATTTCTGAAATTGAAACTAATTTATTTTGCATTAGCCTCTTAGACCTCCCAAAGTTTCATTATGGGACCAGAATGGGATTATGTGATACAGAACAGTACAAGTTTGATATTTAATTAAAAAATCCCAGTTGAATTTTTAAATGCAAAAATAGTTATAAAAAAAATAAAAAATTTATTTAAACATTAATTTAAATAGTAAATATTTTATTTAACTTTTTCCACTAAAAAATTTATATTTGTTTAAATTTAAATACATTTTTTAATATTAATTTTGCTTTTAAAGCTTAAAACTGGCAAATTTTTAAGTACAATGTCGAACTTGTACTATCTGTATATATCACCTAATCCATTATGATCTCAAAATGAAACATTAGGTCTAAGAGGATAATACCAGTTCATTTAGTGAATTATAAAAAAAAAATTTTTTTGTTCTACCCCATGTCAGGTTATAAATGAAATAAAAACCCGTCAAAAGATCTTTAAAACGGAGTTCTTGCCCAGGTTTCTATCTCATATAGTTCCTGAGAAAAAGCAATTAACTTTGAGAAAGCAGTGATTTTTCTTATAAATTTAATTATTGGATACTTAATAAATTTTTAATGAAAGCCCAAAAATTTTTTTTATGATTTTCATTAACTATGTAAGCACAATTGATATTCCAAATTTCAGCAAAATCCGGAAATGTAAAGCAGAATCAGTGTGTTGATTTGACATGGAATGACTCATTATTATGAAAATAAGACTAGCTTAGGATTAAAGATTAATTATTCTGTATTATGTAATCTACTATAGCTAATAATTTTTAAGATATTAAATTTTATAATAAATGTTAGTTTATTTACAATGCTAAAAGTAAATGCTAAAAGAGGACAAAAATATATTCCCAGAAGCCCATTTCATATCAAAAGTAGTTTTATAGCTATTACTTTAATGATAAATGTACAGTAATATTTTGACAAAGTTTAATTATCCTTCTAATAATAATAATTATTATTACTGGATTATTAATATATATATATTTAAATGTTTAAATTTTTTATTATATCCTAGAAGATATTTTGGCAAGGGTTTGGAATCTGCACATATAACAGACTCCTGGAGTTGGGAGTTGGATAATGTTTTGCAGACTCTCCATTCCTGCTAAAATACAAAATTTAATAGATTGATTCTCATATAATATATTTTTAAACACGGCTGCTAAGGTTTTCACATGTCAACTCACTTGTTTTATGACTTTACAAAATATTTTTAAATTGCAAATAATTGGTATGAAAATGGTTAAACTAGTAATAAGTTTTAGTTATAATTATCAATTATATTTTCTGACATTCTAGTTTACTAAAGCAGTATGACTTTCAATCTTTATTAATGATGATTGGAAATCGCAGAATACATTTTGACCTTATGAAAGAGTCCAACCTAAACACAAGCTCAGATCTGGTATATAAATACCATTGTATGAAATACCGATGAATTAAGAGATTTTACTTTTTTATCTTTGCCAAATTTGATATTTGGCAGTTTTACCAATTGTAGAAGATGCATTTTATAACATACAGACTATAAAGAATTTATTGGTTTTGGTATTATTAATAGATGTAAATATTTTATAGACTTGTATTATGTACCCTCTAAGAAATTGCCTTTCTACAGAAACCATTCCTAACTCCTTCAGCCTCTCCTCAAAGATCTTTACCCTCAAACCCAGAAATCATCCATGTTGATCTATGTTGTACTCCCTCCAACATATCTATGTCTTTTCTTAAATAAGGGGCCCAAACTTGTGCACAATATTCTAATACTAGTCTAACAGCTATTATACAGCTTACCGTACTTATAACTTTCTTGCTCTTGTAATTGTAAAGAACATGGATTTATATCAAGCATTTTATTAGTTTTATTCCTTGCATCCAAACATTGATTAGCCACTTTCAGATTACTGCTTATAATCACACACTAATTTTTTCTTGGTCCACAGACTCAAGCCAATCCACATTCATATCATAGTTAAATTTTTTAATTTGAGTAACTTAGGTAAAGAACTTTACACTTTATACTATTAAAATTCATTTGCCACTTATCTAACCACCCAAGATGTTTATCAAGATCATTTTGAATCTTTTTATATATACATCCTTCACTATTCCTAACTGAGGTAGCCACTTTGGTATCATCTGCAAACTTAGAAACCTTACATTTAAATCCCTGGTCTAAATCTACAAATATATATATATATATATATATATAATATAATATATATATATTATAATATATATATATATATATATATATATATATATATATATATTATTATATATATATAATAATAATATTATATATATATATATATATATATTTAATATTATAATATACTGTGATATGAGGAACAATAGTGGCCCTAGCACTGAACCCTGTGGGACACCAGTCTTCACTATTTTCCATGATCACTTATTGCCATTTAATAGTACATACTGCCTTCTATTTCATAACCAGTCTTTAATCTAATCATGTGTACCACTCCACCTATACCATATTTGCAATAACTTTTGCATCAGCTTATGTGGGGAACCTTCTCGAAGATCTTGAGGAACTAAGTATATAATATCAGCTGAATTTACTCAGTCAATGAAATAACCTATTTGCACATTTTCATCCCTGTATATTTTATTGTTTCTATCTTTTAAAAAATATGGGATTCATATAATATCTTATCCTCCAAAAATTTCTCTATATGACCTTTCAATAACTTTTCCAAAACTAAGATGTTAAGCTAACTGGCCAATAATTTCCCAAATCTCCCTTACCACCTTTCTTATAAATAAACCAAACACTGATTCCCAGTCCTCTAGTACCTCACCAACTGTTATATGATTTAAAAATCAAATAGTGTAAATTTGCAATGCAGTAATATTTTAATTCCATCTAATCACTATTTCTACTCATGAATACTAGGAACATAAAATGTACAGAAATGAAAAACAAAAAAGGTAATTAAGTGGAGAAGACCATTTCCATACAATAATAAAGAAATTTATAGTTATAGACCCATAAAGTATTAAATAATCCTATAGGTTTTAAGTACATGGTGCGGCAGGACCAATTGAGCAATTTTGAAGTTATAAAAATGTAATGGAGTACATAGAGGTGACATGTTAATATACTCGAGGTTGGGAGTTCTTACCATTTTTAATCCTTAAGTTCTGAAAATGATGTCTCAAGATGGCCCCCATTATTAGCAACAGACTGATGGAGCCGTTCTCTGAAGTTTTGAACAGCATGTTTATACATATAGCGTGGTATTGCAGTGGCTTCAACAATTCGCTTCCTTAGCTCTGGTAGGATGTGAGGGTGACTTTTAAACACCTTTTCTTTCAGATATCCCCACAAAAAGAAATTGCAAATGCTCAAATCAGGGAACCATGCAGGCCACCCTTCATCACCCCTCAGAGACCAGACGTCCAGGGAAACATTCTCCAAAACAGTGAGAATTCGGGCTGTGTAAAGCTGGTAGCCCCATCTTGTGGAACCACAAGTCCCCCAACCCCAAGTCCTCAACAATCCTTCATTTTTGGATGCACCGAAAGTGTTCAGCATGTACATAACGTTCGAATTTACGTCACATACCTCCCTCCTCAAAGTAGTATGGGCCTATAAACACCCAAACACTTGATATGCACAACCTACCGTTAGTTTACGGGAATTGTAGTGACCTTTCCTGGATTAACTGGGTTGATTTAATGCCCAGCTAGACGAAATTTTGTCTTATTGATAGCGCCCACACAGGTAAAAATTGCCCGTCATTGCTGAAGAAGGCTGCTTGGTAAGGGATCTGTTGCCAAGCATTGCGCGCCACAGACTCAGCGGTTGTACATATATCTGTTTGCTCAATCCTGAGCCATCATATTTTATATAAATGGAATGTAATCATAAGCCAGAATCCTTCTCAAACTGCTATTAGATATTCCCAAAGCAACAACATGCCGAGGCGACTGCACTACCGCTGCTCTTACTCGCTCCACATTTTCTGGTGTTCTGATGGATTTGCGTCGGCCATGTGTATCTGTTCGTAGTGTACTACCAGTTGACTCTAATTGTCTAACCCAGGACCGGAATTGGTTTGGCATGAGGAAATGAATTGCTATGCGAATGTTGAACCATCGCCGAAAAGCGGGATGCACTCCCATCCACATCATGTTTGATATAAAATGAGAATGTCAGCAGAAGAAAACGAGACAGGGAGCTTCTGGCTTCCCCGACTCACCCCCAACAGTGAACCCCACAAAACTGCTCAATTGGTTCTGCTGCATCTTGTAGTAAAAAAAAATGTTTTTAAAAAATATAAAGTGTTTTTCAAAAACTTTAATAATGAACAGGTTTTCTTTAAATCAAATAAAAATGTTTCAGTATAAAATGTAATGTCGGAATCTATTTATACGAACTCTCTAGGTATCCTTGTACAACGTTTAATATAACACCCAATAGACAAGTCGTGTGCAAGTTTTGATTCATGCACCACAGTATTCAAAATATATATATATGCAAGATTGTCTACTATTCTGATTATTATAGAATATAAATGCTTTAAATATTTTATATATTTGTTTATCTTTTACTTCCATGGTGTTGGATAGTACTTTAAATTTTTTTTTTAATATTTGTATAAAAAAAAATTTTTTTATTAATTTACGCTACTAATAATAAATGAACTTTTGAATAAGTATCAATATTTATTTGGAAGACAGTCTTACGATATGCTAAGTCCTAAACAGTGTGGTTTCTTACTGTCTCCATACTTTCAAATGTTTCTAACTATATCATTTTCATATTTCATAGCCATCCTTTGCCTCACGCTTTGTCAAGTCACCTACTTCATAAAGTGCAATAAAACTAAGTTCTGGTCAGTCAGAATATAATTAAAACCCTATAAGAACATTTAATACTTTGTGGGTCTATAACTTTTTTCTGGAAGCTGTAAGTCATTGTTTTTTTGTTTCATTATAACGTTTTAGAGTTAATACTATGAATGATGTAAAAGAACTAAACTTCTACCGATATTACTTATATTTCACCTCTATAGTTTTAATTAGAACCAAAAATGTATTACTAACAAAACCCTGCACAAACACCAAAAGTAGCCTACATTTCAAGCTTCTAAAATTAATTAGGAATAAATGCCAGTTAAAGAGTTCTAACGAAAAGAATGGTAACAGTAGAATTCCGGTAAGTTTATTCATTTAAAAAACTCTTTTGAAACTATGAACATAAAATGTTCCTACAAAAATAATTTAAAAATACTTCAAATAGTTAATTGGGTAGACCATTTTTGAACATTAAATACAAAACTTAAAAATAAAATATTACCTGCAATATTACTACTACCCTCCTTCAGAATTATACTATAAATACCATCAGACCTGCAGTTTTACTCGAGTCAATATGGTAAAGATTTAATTTCTTTTACCTCAAATTGAAATTCTGTAACTCTATTTACTGCATGCATACCAGAACTATTAGTCTCCAAAACCATTATTCATTCCTTCCTCAGTAAAGATTGACACAAAAACATTCCAAAGATTAATAGGAAATTCCAGTTCACTGCTCTGCCATATATCTTTACCCATTAGCTTTTAGGCCTATTTTTATTGATTACATAAATAAAAGTAAGCACTTTCATTCAGCCTAACTTATGTGCTTTCCCACAGACTAAAAAAACCTCTTAAAACTGCTACTTAAAGATTAAATTTATGGCATTATACAATCATTAAGGGTTAAAAAAAAAAAATCCTTAATTATCACAAACCACCACCACTGTATTTGAGTTTAAAAATCTTAGAAACAGTTACACAATCTAACTTAGTCTAACTACCCATCCATCCAAATTTAAAGTTCAAAGCATTTAATTTTTGGTATTTAAATTTAAATATGAATACTATAAAATTATAAAATCTTACACATATTTAGAAGAAATATCTGACAATATAAATGCAATGAAATCGTAAGTTCGCATTACACTACCTACCATTAGACATTTTACATTTAATCTAGGCCCTACTTTTACTTTGCTCCCACCTCTACCCAATGACATCAAGAGCGTAATTTCTTGGTGAATTGGTAAAGGAATATTGTAACCATGAATAGGGGGGTCAAGAGGTAAAAAATATACTTTTTCTATTATAGCTCAAACTTGATACTTTTTAAAGGAAGCAAAATATTTTTTTTAAAAAAATATTTTCGGTTTAGAACAAACTATCTTTGCAAGAAAAAAAATCTCAGGATTAATTATCATTTATATTCATTTCGTGCATTTCTCTTTTGGAGGACTCGAGTATATTTTTAATAATTTGTAATTAAATAAATGTATATATTTCCTTAGTTTAGATTTCTTAAGATGTGAAATGCGAGCTCTTAATTGAATAATGAAAGATGAATTGAAAAATAATAATAAAAAAGCATGAAACCAAGATGAGAAATCAGTTTTCAGCATCATGGTGGTTCCTCTAATCTTGTTATATAGATAAGTAGTATAGCTTCGGTTAGGATTGCTCGACTGATTATTGGTTCTCTGTTTTTCAGTATTTTGCAGCTGTGCTAGACATACCGAAAGCTTTCGAAAGAGTCTGGCACAATATTCCGATTTTTAAGATTCCCATTTTTTTGTATTCTTTCTTCATTAAACATTCTTATATCCTTTCCGGTCGTTCTGTAGCAGATGTTGTAGATGGCTCCTGTTCATTCTTTATATCTAACGACTGTCGTGCTCCTCAGGGTTTTGTTCTATTCCCAACTCTTTTTCTACTTTTAATTAATGACCTGTCTTTCACTACTTCACCTATTACAACGACTACTTTCATTTCAAAGGTATCACACCCAAGCAGTGGCGTAAATAACGCCCCCGC